>SKCR01053960.1:0-53145 GCA_019454045.1 Zanthoxylum bungeanum | reverse complement strand
AGTATAGATGTATGACTTTATGTTTCACATGATTGAAGTGGATTTGATATTAAACGATATACTCTATAGTATTCGAGTTTTGCTTTATATGCTTTTGATGTTAGCTATAAGATTGGCATATATGTAGATATGTAAATCTGAAAATTTGGCATGGATTAAGTATAAAGGATAATAACAAGTTAGTAAATCTGAATTTTAACAATTTAGTAATTCTGATAATTTGTTGATATGTTTGAATTGTTTGCTTGTAGTACTAGCATGGTTACTTACTGAGTTTTATAACTCATATCAAATCAGTTTGCTAGTTTTAAAGATTGGTCAGCCATGACAGCTTTGGAAGTCATGCTCGACATGCAAATCACCCAAGTTGTAGTCACCTCGCAATTGTCCTGGGAACAGTTTTAGAGGTTTATGATTTGTGATCAATATTTTATTTGTCGTGTTGAGCACGAAGTTTGTATATATTAAGTAAATGTTTTGATTGTTTACGATCTTGTGGGCACATGGCCCTTGAGTTTTGATAGATGATGTGGGCACGGAGGCTATAGGTGTTGATTTTGATGTGTTTGTGTAGACCTTAGGTCCTTTTGATAAGTGATGTTTATTTCAGGTTTCTGTTTGATGCTGGACTTTGTTCCAGATTGTCCAGTTTTAAGATACATCATGTTCGATTTTTTTTATAAATTTGAAGGCTTCTGGAGATGGGTTAATCCTGTCTCTTGTCGGTAACACCTTTCCTTTGGAGGGGTGTTATAGAATCGCGAACAACTTGGCTCGTATTTCTAGTTGGTTCTGGTGGACATTCATCTGTCGGGGCAAACTTTAGGTCTTCATAGAGCAGGACATGGTTCATGTTACTTTTCCATTTTACGTAGTTTCCTCGCATTAGTTTATCGTTGGCACATATGGAAACAATCAGAGAAATCATAGATGAAATTTAAAAAACACATGCATTTTATTTAAATCATCGTATATTAGAATTATCACAAAAATTTTGGAATAAAATTAAACATGATGCATGAACTATGTAAAATGAATCAAAAACCTAAAAATAACTATTATGCCTCGATAACCAAACATTCCACAAATAAATGTCGCCATATGATAGGTAAGTTATTTTCATGTTGTAACATCTGGTGAACCTGACGCCTTGTACGGTACCAGAGCCAGACGACTATTATAATTCAGAGACATAATACTTGATATAAATCATGTCTAAGCAAGTACGTGCCCATAAAATGATATTTGAGACATTCAGAGGATTCCTTGAAATTTTGACGCGGAACTTAGTTTACGTTCCACCTCGAACAATATTTAGTAATTTTACCGTAACTTTTTCATACGATCTTTGATTTTTATGAATTTTATATCGTCAGAAAGATAAGATCGAGACCTACAACTTCCATGTTGAATATTGTTCCAAATTCGAATCCGAAATAGGCCAACAATGGTAATATCCGTAACTACTACAGTCAATTATTAAATTGACTTTAAATGGGTTGTTAGCATGTGTTTTGGGAGTAGCATGATAGTGTAAACATAAAATGAGATTCATATGTTAATTAATATGTTGATGAAATTATACTTTGTGAATTGATGATGGTTTGTGTTGGATTGATGAGATGAAAGGAGTTGTGTTATTGCTGTGTTTAAATTCATGGGAACTATGGCTGAATTAAGTGGATTAAATAGAGCTATGAGTTTGGCCATTTCCAAAAAATAAAATAAAAAAAATAAAAATAGAGCTATGAGTTTGTGAGAATAGGCAGTGATTTCAAGTCCAGTGCAATCTGGACAGATTCTCATACATTGTTTATAACTTGAGTTTTAGGTCTCCAATCGATAAAATGTAAAATTCTACTGAAACTAGCCTCATTAAGGATTAATGTATTAAGATTTCAGAATTTTTTGATGCAGGATGAATTTATGGAAAATTATGAAAGTGGGCTGCCCTATTTTAGGATCTCATTCTATTAAATTCTGAACAACGCCTAGATAATCGGTTATAACTCGAGTTTAGGAAACAAAATTAAGGCCCTTAAAAACTCACTTAAACTAGACACATAAGAGAGTAAAATATCCAAAAATTAGGATTTTTGGAATTAAGATGAGACCGGACCAAATTTTTAAAGTCGGGCTATCTGCTGCCCCAATGCCTAGTTTTTCCAGTTGCGTAGCCCCTTAACTTAGTCCATAACTTGAGTTCTAGGAATCAAAATCACGATCCGTAAAAGCCAACATAAAAAAGACTCATAAGCGAGTATTCTATTAAAATTTCAGCCCCATATGCAACCCCGATTAAGCACACCGAATTTTCCATTCAGTGTTAGTGCACTGAAATTTCTGGAAAGATGGCAGAATATGGAGTTTTGTGAAGTTGCTTGTGAGATCCTCGAACGAGCTTAGTAAAAATTGTTAGACCACCCTAAAATGTTAGTAACATAGCGCATATTAGTTATCATGAATAATGAATAAATTTTGTTAAGTAAGGATATAAATTTGCAACCTTGATACTAACGAATTTTGCTAATTCTAGATTATCACTGAGAGATGCGGTTCCGCCACTATAGCAAGGCGTCACCAGCAAGTTCCGAATCAGTGAGTGGACATTTTCCCTTTAAGCTGATTTTCATTTTTTTATTTAACATGACAGACTTACTTTCTCGCATTTAGGGCGTTACCCAAGTTCATTTTCAATTATATTTTGATTAAGCATATTTTGAGAAATGATTTAGAAGAAAGAAGTTTTCAAAACATCAGTTTTATGTTTTTGGAGGCATAGGGAAAAACCCACCTCAGTATGTAACTTGTCACATACATGGAATTGACGGAGAGGACATGTGCACATGTAGAGGACTGGGGGGATGACGATACATAACACCCCCAGATCCTAGTTCAGTACTATGGATGACAGATGCCCCTAGATCCTAGATTCAGAGCTTGGAGGGTAGCATAGATCCACACCCCCAGTTCTAGTTTGGTGGCTTGGGGGACGGCGATACGTAACGCCCCAAGACCACTAGTTTTAGGGACATGAGTGGAATGCTTTGGGGGACGACGATACGTAACATCCTAAAGTCATGGTTTTGTAATCCTGGCTCTAGTTAGGCGTATGGGGGGACGGCGATATGTAACACCCCCATACGTCAAGTTTTTCAGAGACGGAGATCAGTTTTCAGATATCAGTTTTTTTAGAAAACCATTTTCAAAAATCAGATTTTAGAAACAATTTTCAGAATAAATCCTTCATATATATGTTTACAGAACCAGACTTTCAAAAGCAGATTTTAGAAAAGATAAGTTTTATAAAGAGACTCTAGACGAGATTTTATGAAAATAAATTAGAGTATTCAGATAAGCAAAAGGGTTTTCATATAAAGTTATTTTCTGAAAGGACCTTGGTTTTAGAATCAAACATTTTCATTATAGTATTTTAGTTTTTATTTTAAATCGTCCACTCACTTAGATCGTACAAACGGTCTAACCCCCCACTCCTAGTTTCTCTGTTTTGCAAGTATTCCCGGAGGACGAGCTCGAGAGGATGGATACTGATGGCGGTCACTAGAGGGTTTGGTCCACCAGGTCGAGTAAGAGTTTAGTTCAGACAGTGTCAGAGAGCGTCATGTAACATGTAGTTTGTTTAGTAAAAAATACGCATGTAAAAGTTATAAGTGTTCATTAATAAATTCGTAATGTATAATGAATTTAAGTATTAAGTTTGTAAAGCATTATGCATTCATAACTTAAGTTGGGGCAACGGTCTCATGCGTGAGTTTATACATCAGATAAGTCTAGTATTATTAGAAAGTCAGAGGCTCAGGGGGATAGTATGGTTTATTCCCTACCGGTAGCATCTCTCAGATCAGGGATGTTACAAAGATGGTATCAGAGCATGGTCTAGAGAGTCAGTGACTATATTGGGCAGAGTGCTGGGGTCTGGTATCCAAAGTATGTCCGGGATACCCGTATACGAGGAACTATCTCTCCAGTATCTGATCTTTGAGTACGTCCTCAAGCTCTATATATAGGTTAGTGAGCATTTCCAAGGCTACCTAAGTTGCTTCCAATAGGTAACCCTAATTCATACTCTAGTTAGGAATCATTCCATGATTATTCGGAATTATCAATACAAAATTTAGTTAAGCCACGAACATGTAATAAAGTACTAAGTATAGTTACTTAGTAAAGTGGTAAAGAGAAATCTAGTAAGCAAAGTAAGCAAAGATATATAGTTGTTCAAGTTACCAGAGACAGTAAATGAGAAAGATACAGAAGCATGTGATAGAGAATACCATAACCTATAACAGTAAAAAGGGAATATAGTAAGCTTGGGTAAGAGAAAGAATGTAAAATAGACCTATATAAGGTTTCTTCTTTTCTATAATAATCCTTCATTCTTTAAGAAGATTCCTTCAAGCTAAACCTATAGACAATGAATATCCTGTATAGATAGTAAGTAACTCAAATATCAAAGAAAAATAAGAAGCATAAGAGAGGAAAGAAAGCATAAATGGATTTAGAGAATTCCATATTTTCAAATTCAGGCCCATAAGCAGATAAATGGAGGTCATTATTAGAAATATTTGGTTGTTTAAACCTAGAGATCTGATAGACAAAGCTCTGAATATCTAAACTTTCATCCCTTAGTTGTACCGGTTAATGAAGCTTCCCCGATGGAGCTAATCGCATACTTATCTCGCATAAATAATAGACCCTATCAGGATACAAGAGCATCAGAACAAGGAAGCCAATATCTATTGATATATGGATTCCTCCCCTATTTTTTATCAACTTAGATAAAAAGTAATTGTAAAGAAAACCCAATACCCATAATACTGTATTTTGAGATAAGGACAACAGATCTTGAGGAGTGGTCTATCCAGAAAAGAATCAATGAAGATTTAAGGATAAAAGAGAAAGAATTTGACTCAAGTCAAAGTTGACAAGATTCCAATACTAGGAATAAATCCATAATCAGATCAATACTGGTAGAAGTCTACGTAAGTCCAAATGGATGGACTTATGAGATAGAAGAGACTCATGATTTAATAAGGAGTACCAGTGTGGACAAGAAGACTAGGTATCAACGATGTGGTTTATAGCTAGAGTGGAGAGCAGAAATATAGGAGCAGCCAGAAGAAGAAACCACCATTAGCCTTAGTAGTATGGCTTAGAGCCAAAATGTAGATTATGAAAACAGTAAAAAGGAAACAGAAAATAACAAGAGAATTCAATACATATAGTGACATAGATAATGTATCTTGGAAACAGTAATGTAAGTGAAGACCTCGTAGTGATTGATCAAGATTAAGAAACCATAAGACATGGATTAGTACATACAACTCCTAGTAATATGAATGGTAATTCTTCCTTCCAGTAACCCTACTTCAATAAGTATATGGTCACTCAATCAGGAATGGGGAACATGTGCATACCCCTAGACTTGGAGCTTAGCAAGGATTTGAATAAGTAAGGGCAAGGGATATGATGGACGAATCATGAAATAACTGGATAGTTGAACAAATGAACAGATAAACCCCAAGAAAGTGAAGGTTCCAAAAGAGTAAGGAATTAAAGTAAGGAACGTAGAGCATCACAAAGGTAAGATACCTGGCTTATACAGAGTTTCTCATAGCTTAGACACCCAACTTATTCAGAATTAATAAAAGTGTAGTATCCAAGCCAATGAATTAGTAGTGATGTCGTAACATGTATTAATATATAGAGTTTCCAAGGAAGTGTGGACTTAAGAGATCGAAGAAAACAAGATAAAGAGGAAAGTCAAGTAACAGAGAAAAATTTACAAAGGTAGGATAACAGTGGGAGTACGATAGGAGTTTGAGAGAGCATGAGCCTTATAGAGATTCTTAGTATGAAGTAGTATGGTTAATAGCTAGAGGTAAATTATGAGTAAAGCTGAAAGAGATAATTCAGATGGCTTTAGCAGAAGTACCTTAGTTTGAGAGTTAACATTAGGTAGGCAGATAAGAGAGTCATAAGATAAGCAGCACATGCAATCACAACACGGGTAATTAGTAAGAACACCGCAACCAGAAAGCTCCAGGACAATGTCCCACCCTCCCAGCCCTTGTTAGATAACAGTAATAAAGATGAACCTTGATGTTCGCCTCGAGATATTCCTAGAATCAAGTGCATTTGTATTGAAAGAAATTCGAAACATAAAGCATTTGTATACAATACAAGAGTAGAATAGAAGAAGAAAATAGCCCAAAGTAAAAGATTTAAAAGAAAAATTATTTAGATGAAGCGATGAATAGATAAAGTACTAGTTTAATAGTGATAAGGATATAAAGTTATAGTGTTAGACATGGCTAGAGATGTGTAGAGATGATATTCTTATGGTAAGGAAATAGAGACACGGATTACGAAATTTGGGTATAGAGGGAGATCAAAAAAGAGATTAAGAAGGTCAATAAGTCAAGGGTTAGAAGAGAAACTGTCAAGGCTCGGCGATAATGGTAGAGAATATTGAATGAACAATGACAGAAGTGTGTAACAACAAGACTTTTTAGTATTGGAACCGAGGAGATAAGTTCACTTCAAGGTTGCTTTTGGTATATGTGTAGTATAGTATGAAAATGAAAAGATAAGTTACTATAATGCTACATTTAGTACAGCGGGTGAAAATTCAATCTATAAGTTACATAAACGGTCATTGGATAAGAATGAAATTTACAAGTTTGTGAGTATCTAAGTTATGACAATAGAGGGTACAAGACAAAATATGAACTATAACTAGAACCAAATCGTCAGAAATAACATCGAGAAAGAGAATATAGATTAAGCAAAAGTATGTATACGATTAAACTCAGCTTAGGAACCTTGTTTCTAAGTCATTAGCCGAATAAGGAATATTCCAAAGAAGCTACCTAGAAATAACCTTCTTAATACAAGCCAATTAGTAAATAACACTAGTTAGCAAGAGATACAAAGAGAATTTAACATTGTATAATGAAGTACTAAGCTCCTTAGATAACCAGATAACCAACTTAATTAATTTCTTAAGGCGTAGACTTTTGGTCAACTCGGGTCAAACCGAATAACCAAAATCCAATCCGGGAATTACCCCATAAGCCCAGAAATCAATTTTGGCCCATTAGGCCCAATTAAACTTTAAAGGTCCATTAGTCGCATTTGGGCTTTATGGAAGCAGTTTTGGGCCCAATTGGATCCAATCCATTTGGCCTAAACCTAACTTGGTACAACCAAGCCCAATTAGCCCAATAACAACTTTAAAAGCCAAGTTTCAAAATTAGGCCCAACATAATTAAATCACAAAAAAACCAATTTCAAAATTTAATTACATAAAGTGTATTACACAATTAATTACCCAAATCAATATTTCCAAAACATTAATTTATGCAATTAATCATGCTCAATTACAACAAAACATGTCCAACATATTTCATCAAAAGTCAAACCCAATAATCATGCTCAAAGTCTCGGCATTGGAGGGATTATTTTGTCCAATTCGAATTCAATCCAATTAAATCCAAACCAACATTAAATATCCCCAAATGATTTCCAACACATCCAATGATAAAAAAAATCAAAAATCCAAGACAATTAGGGTTCCTTAACTTTCGGCCAAGCTAAGATAATTGGGGAAAATTGTTCCAAACAATTTTTCAACAAATTGATCCAATCAATCCTCAATTAAAACACATTTAAACATATTCATTCATCCAATTTCATAAATCATGCTCAAACACATTTTTACCCAAATTTTAACCCTAAATAATTTCATGTTTAACCTTGCTCATGATACCATTGTTGGAGTTTACTAAGGTCCCAAGGATCAATAAACAAGCATGAAACACATGTGAATACATACGAGGAGTTGCGGAATACTCACATCGATCGGTTGAGCGACGCGAGAGGCAACAAAAATTTGGTTTTCTGCCCACTGGACTGCTCGGCAGTGACTGTTTTTTTTCCTCCATGGTGTGCTCGGCAATCTTCAAGTTTTGAGCTCCAAGCTTCGTCAAACGATTCCAAGCTCATGGGTGGACTTCCCTATCACATTCGCATGTCTCTCGGAGTGCTAGCTCTTGAGAAATTTGCCACAAATTTGCCACACTTTGCTTCCCTTGCTCACGGTTTCTGCCAAGCAAAACCAGTGAAGAAAATGGCCTGTTGGCCGAATGAAAGAGATGGAGATTTTGGCTCCCAAAATCGTGAACCAAGAGAGAGAGAGATGGATGTGTATTTTCTTATTTGATTTCCAAAATCAATAATAAACTCATACCAAAAAATTGTGTAAAAGCTTTCCAAAAGTCAACACACAAATTTTGGCTCCAAAAGCATTAAATGATTTCCATCAACTCTCATCAACTCACATCAATCAATCAATTGTCACATCACTCAAAGTGACATGTGATTTGACATTTGATGTGACTAATGATTTGACGCTTGATTTGACTTGCGTGCCGCGCTCGAATTCGAAATGCGAATGCGCTCGCAAATAATCTCAGGCTCGGGTTCGCTAATTCCAAATTAACGAATTTTTCGTTGCGACGTAATTAAATCTAATTTAATTCAATAATCATGCCTATCATAATTACTATTCATGTCGCTAACGAATTAATTCTAAATTAACTCGTTCGCCCGAATTAAAATCTAATTTTAATTCCGCGTCGAAATCCAATTTCGTTTAATATATTGAATATATTAATTTGCCGATTAATTCCAAATTAATCGTTATCTCTATTTAATTGATATTTTATCCCAGATAAAATATCTCTGCAATTAATCCCAGATTAATTTTCTCTCTCATCTAATTAATCCCAGATTAATTAAAAGTGTGAGTCATACATCATCGGTGAATCTTCGGGAAGCGACCCATGAGATCCTCGTATATGTTGTTGATTAGTTTAAGTATTAAGTTTGTAAAGCATTATGCATTCATAACTTAAGTTGGGGCAACGGTCCCATGCGTGAGTTTATACATCAGATGAGTTTAATATTATTAGAAAGTCAAAGGCTCAGGGGGATAGTACGACCTATTCCCTGCCTGTAGCATCTCCCAGATCGGGGATGTTACACATGTTAAATCGAGACAATCTTAATCGATTAATATATTCGGGAATAACTCTTATTCTATATTAGTCAACTACCATTTGATTTGATCAAGGAATCTTGATAAAAATAATTAATCATTTCCTTATGAGTGTAACCTGTCATTTTGGAAATCTTAGACTCAACTAATGAAGTACCATCGTAGGGTGGGTCATATCACTAAATTCATCTAGAATTCCTATCAATATATTATTTAGTGATATGACCTAACCGAAGGTCTGATTTGGGCAAACAAAGTGTCCAACTCGTGTATCTCGACGAGAGAAAGATTCTGGTCCGGGAGGTGTCGTTCACGTACGGAGGCGCATGGAGCGCGTGGCAACGGCAGCAGGCGGCGCGTAGGGCGTGTGCGAGCACGTGGATTGGAATCACGGAGGCGGTCCAGCAGCTTTGGATTCGTCTCGTCGAGGAGATTCTCCTGATGTGGTCACTTGCCTAAAACGGAGATCGGACGACGTCGAAAAGTCCATTTCTCTCTCTGTCCACAAATTTTCCCTCTCTAGAAATACTCCCTAAATTGCTCTTGATTCTTCTCTCTAAAACTCTCTAAGAATGCTCACAATGCTCTCTGGAAAATCTTCAAGGCAGCCTACTCTCCCAACTCAAATGAAATTTAAACAAAATTAATGTGTGATGAGTGGGATTAGATGTTAGTAGGGTTAGAGGGTGTGTTTGTTTGATTGTTTATGATCATGGGAGACATGTGGTGATGATTATATGAGTGTGTTTGGAGGTTAAAAACAAAGAGACAATGGTGGTTATGATAAAGCTTTCATTATTGAAAGAAAATAATGCTTGTTAATTTGTTACACATATCCACAATATCCATTTTTTTTTTATTTACTTAAATATGTAACCATAACCTCAGTCTGTAAGCTAATTTTCAACAAATTCACCTAAAAAAAAAAATCGCTGATCATATAGCCACACACTAAAAACCACAAAGTACCCCTTCAAGAACAAGAGCATTTATTAATCCAACACAAACCCCCAATATAACATCACATACCAATTCCAACACACCAAAATACACAAATCAATCTCCAAATGCACCTTTACCACTAGGCCATAGTGACCCATTAATCAAATTTTTCTAAAAAAAATCAATGATTCACATGCTTAATTCTTGCCATTATATCATGAAATACATGAATATAAACCCTAACAACTTAATCACGTTAAAAACGTCAAATATAACCTAGGGTGTTCATCGAATTCGAAGTTGAAGGATGAAATGAAATTACATGTAAGAAATGTCCGAAATTAAAGGATTGAGAGATGGAAGCTTTACTTGTCTTTGTAGTTGGTTAAAGAATCCCCAAATCCTTTCCTTAGTTTGGCTTAAGAAGAAGAGAGCAAGAGTTAAGTGTGTGTGTGTGTGTCCAGAGAGAGCATGAGAGAACTGATGAAGAATAGTGAATAATGCTTGCTTTATATATGCTGCTTTATATAGTGAGCGACATATTTTTTTTTTTTTGATTAAAATAATAATAATCAATTTGGCGCAGGGGTGGCTGAAAACCGTGCGTGTTTGACTTGGTTCTTATCTAAATTTGGAAAACTACTGAACATGAAAGTTGTAAAAAGTTGTCTAAACTTTCTGACGCTATATATCAATATCACTGAAATCGGACATCAGTAACTTAAGTTATGATCAAAATACCATGGGTTATCAGTAATGTAATAAAATAATTACATACCGAAACAACAATTATTTTGCCGATTTTTTGAAAAATGAATTCGCGAATACAATCGCGCTCATACAAGATTTATGATACAAAATACATCACTCATGTTGAAAAGGGTCTTCGCGATCTTGCCGTGGCAATCGGGATGTTAAAAGGTGACGCTAAAAACTCATATTCTTGTAGTGTTGTATATTTTGGGAGTATTTTTTTTTAATTAGACATAGGCTTGGACTATGGTTTAATTGGTGGGTTGAGCCCAGAGATGGTCATTAGGAGAGTTGACACAGGCGGTCGGCTAGAGCTTCCCAAATTTTATCCAAAATTAGGATCCCTCAAATCCAGTGAAATTTCAATTTTTAAGTGTATGATATGACTTTATTTTTTTAATGCTTCAAGACTGCCTGATTGAGTCATTTTACATATTACTACTACATTAATTAAACCTTTCAAAAATAACTGTGCATATAAATTTTTATTTTTTTTTTAAAAAAATCTCTATGAAAAAGGAAACTAATTATGAAGACCATTTGGGAAAGTTCAAATTCAATTCAAGGACTTACCAAATTCGGTAACACCATATTATATCTAGAATTTGATTTATTGTTTGGAGATTTTATGAAAAGATAACTTATGCAGATAATTCATGTTTGGTAAATCCATTATCCCAATACTTTTTATAACTAACAAAATTAATTTTGCATTCAAAATATTTTCTTATTATGTATTAGCAATAATTCTCGATTATTTATGACATATAAAACATGATATATATTTATATCTTTTTTTTAAACTTCTCATTCATCTCTCAATCATACTTAACATTGAAATCTATACACAAAAAGAACAATGGGAAAGGTAATCTCACTCTCACGTTACTTCATAAATTTAGGCTACTTGTTTTTACCCTTTTTTTTTTTTTTAATTTTTGCATTTTTTAAATTAGTTGTAATTTGTGTAGAAAAACAATAAGCAAAACGTGCCACAGAATCAAGATGACGAAGATAAAAAGGTGCAGGAGAAAGTCGAAAATATTGTTTTACAAGTTTACATGCATTGCGATGGATGTGCCACTAAAGTTTCTCGTTGTCTTAAAGATTTTGATGGTAAATTTTTAAAAATAAAAAATAAAAAAATCTTCTATTAATTATTAATGATTATATGAAGTGCTTTCAACTTCATGAAATTCACTTTGTGATTTACTTTCATATCGAGTTGCTAAATTTTTAACTTTATCAAATTAATTTTCAGGTGTGGAAGAAATTGAGCTTGATAGAGCAAACAATAAGGTGACTGTAAAGGGAAAAAAAGCCGACCCATCAAAAGTTCTTGATAGAATTCGAAAAAAATATAGTTCAAATGTCGAGCTCATTTCTCCAAAACCGAAAGCTAATACTGAAGAAAAGAAAAAACAACCAGCAGAAAAAGAAGTACTTTTCACATTACTCTTTTCCCTTAACTTTACTTGATTGTCAACAATATATAGATATATATATATGAAAATATTCTTATTACATTTCCATCCATGATTAGCCTCAAGTGAAAGTTGCGGTCCTCAAAATGTACATGCATTGTGAAGCTTGTGCTCGTGATATTAAGAAAAAATAAAAACGAATTGATGGTAATTTCGATTATCTAAATTTATAACACGTTACGTATTTATTATTTGTTTATTACTTCCTTATATTTTCTATTATTATTTTTTTCCCTTTTACTCGTTATTTATAAATGTTCATGATTTTCAGGAGTTTTAACTGTGGAGCCAGATATGAATAAATCACAAGTGACAGTAAAAGGAGTATTTGATCCATCAAAGCTTGCAGAAACAATTACAAAACGACTAGGAAAGTTTTGTAGAGATTGTGAAGAGGAGGCAGTGAAGAACAAGAAGAACAATATTCAAAAAGATAAAGAAAATAATATGATCCATTTTCCTCCTCAGCATCTTGCCAATAAGAATTTTTATAGCTGTTTAAGTGATGAAAATCTTCATTCATGCTTTATAATGTAAATTAAGCTATTAGAGTGGGCCGATTTGGAAACAGCAATAACATAATTTGGAGGGTGGTTTATTATTTTATTTTATTTTTATAAATAATAAATCAAAGATGATTCTGAATAATTAATATTGTGATGATTTTAGTAACAGAAAATCATCAATTAAACCACATAAAGAGAGCCGTTGATACACTCTCTTTCCTCCAACACTATTCTCCTTTATTATTTATGGGAGTGTATTAATGTTGAGAATTAATATTGTGATGATTTTAGTAACAGAAAATCTAGCTTGTAATTGCAACATCCTTTTATTCATTCTTGTATATTTTAATTAAAAATATGTAATTAACAACATACTATAATCGTATATAATAAGATGTAAAATTAAATTTTTTAAGTTTTATCGATGGTTTTAGGGGTAGATAAAAAAGTAATTGAAATTGAAAAATCGAACCGAAAGATATTTTTTTTTCAAAAATAATTATTCAATATTTTAATTAAAAAACATGAACGAACCGAATTAGATTACTTTTTTAACTAAAAAACTGAATCGAATCGAATCGAATTAATTGCTTAATTTAATTTATTGAATTTTTAAAATATAATCATATTATGTTCTTATTTTATAGTTATATTTGTTACATTATTTAATTTATTAAATTTTGAGTGATGGTTAATTTCATGAAATATTTATAATTTATAATTTGGTTATTATTCTTTTTATTTTCCTACATTTTAAATAATTTAAATGATAATTATATCTTATGAAAAATATATTATTATTGTAGTTGTGATAATTAGAAGAGTTACAATATAAATTTTTTTTTTATGTAAATGTTAATAATCTTTTAATTTTAATTTTTATTATTAAAAAATTTTAAAAAACTGAATTATACCGAATCGGCCGACAGTCAAAAATAATTACAAATTTTTAAATAAAAAACCAAATAATTATAATCATAATTATAATTTTTTTGATCGTATCAAACCGAACCGTACTCACACCTAAATGGTTTATTAACAGCATATAAAAACGTTTATATAGGTGTAAATTCCTATACAACTAAAATATAAAAGAAGGAATAAATCACTATAAGAAAAGTTGGTTTTATTTACACTTGTTAATGGTGTTGGTAATGCTCAAATCATAAATCTATGATACTAATATTTAGTGTAAGTAGCTGTTGGAAAATTGCTTATAAGTAAGCATTTTGAGGCTCAATTTTAAGCATGGTCCACTTCGTGTTAGTGGTTGTTATTAAATGATTCGGATACTCCTCCGTGAGTACTTCGAAATGGTATATTCATATGCTTAAAATGATGCTTGGGTGAATGAGAAATTGTTGCTCAAAGTTCACCCATTGGTGTTGGAAAAAAAAGAAAAGTAAGCTGTCCCATATGGGAAAGCTATGGAGGAATATTATGCTTATATATGATTGCTCATATGTAGATGGGTAAGAGTTGTAAGGATAGAGGCTCTCTCTACGTGCGCGGGGGGGGGGGGGGGGGTGGCAAATCAAATCCGAATCAAGCTTGTCTGTGTGCACCCGCGTGTCCTGCGCACACGAATGCCGGACCAAATTGTGCGGGCTCGGCCCAGCCAATTTTTGCAAGCCTCTTCATTTTTTCCAAGCCTTTTGAAGTTCCATAACACTCAAATTAACTATATCAATTAATTTAGTGGTTACTTCAAATGAAAGGTCTCCCACTAATGTGTTTTAATTGGTGTGTTTATTTTGTTTTAAGTAATTGACTGCTTTCGTTTTTCATCAGTGAGAAGCTAGAAAACAGCAAAAGGGCTTTGGACCGAAAATATAAAACTGAGGATGCCGGTACTAAGAAATTTGTCGTAGGCTGTTTCCTAGATTTTAAGATGATTGATTCCAAAACTGTGTTAAGTCAAGTACAAGAATTGCAAATTATTCTAGCAGAAATTCATGCTGAGGGGATGGTTTTAAGTGAAACATTCCAAGTAGCCTCGATAATTGAAAAACTACCACCTTGATGGAAAGATTTCAAGAATTATTTAAAGCATAAGCGAAAAGAAATGAGCATTGAAGACTTGGTTCTTAAGCTTAGAATTGAGGAAGATTACAGAGTATCTGACAAGAGAGGAATAACTCATGAGGCCAAAGCAAATGTTGTTGAACATGGCCATAAGAACAAGAACCCTAAAAACAAAGGGTCAAAGATGGGCCCTAAGGAGGAGTTTCCAAGAAATCCAAATTTCAAGGAAGATGCTTCAACTGTGACAAAATGGGTCACAAGTCTTCTGAGTGCAGACTGCCGAAGAAGAAAAAGAATCAAGAGGCTAATGTGATGGAAAATATGACTCAAGATGTTTCAGACATTAACCTTTCAGCTGTGGTTTCTGAGGTGAATCTGGTGGGTTCTAACCCAAAAGAGTGGTGGATTGATACTGGTGCCACTCGACATGTGTGCTCGGACAAGAGCATGTTTTCTTCATTTGAGCCTACTGGTAATGGGGAAAAATTATACATGGGAAATTCAGCAACATCTGAGATTGAAGGTCAAGGCAAGGTGATTCTGAAGATGACCTCTGGGAAAGAGATGACTTTGAACAACGTTCTGTATGTACCAGAAATACGGAAGAATCTTGTGTCTGGATCGCTTCTGAACAAGCATGGATTCCGGATGGTGTTCGAGTCTGATAAAGTAGTTTTAACTAAAAATGGGATGTATGTGGGAAAATGGTATGTAACTGATGGGCTCTTTAAGCTCAATGTAATGGTTGTTAAACCTAAGAATATCAATAAAGCTAGTTCTTCTGCTTATATTGTTGAGTACTCTAATCTATGGCATGGTAGATTAGGACATGTTAATTTTAATTCATTACGGAAATTAATTAACATGAACCACATTCCAAATTTTAAAATTGATAACAAACATAAGTGTGATACTTGTGTTGAGGCAAAACTAACCAGATCATCTTTTCATAGTATTGAAAGAAACTCTGAACCACTTGATCTTATTCATACCGATGTATGTGATTTTAATTCAATACAATCGAGAGGCGGTAATAAATATTTTATTACCTTTATTGATGATTGCACTAGATTTTGCTATGTGTATTTGATGAAAAGCAAGGACGAAACTATAGAGAAATTTGTTCTCTATAAGAATGAAGTTGAGAATCAACTGAACAAAAGAATTAAGGAGTTGAGAAGTGATTGTGGTGGTGAGTATGTTTTCCCTTTTGAATCACTTTGTGAACAAAATGGAATCATACATCAAACCACAGCTCCTTATTCACCTCAATCCAATGGGATTGCAGAACGGAAGAATCGTACCTTGAAAGAGATGATGAACGCTATGTTAATCAGCTCTGGCTTACCTCAGAATATGTGGGGAGAAGCTGTTTTATCAGCTAATTACCTTTTAAATAAGGTACCACGGAAAGATGCAGGGAAAACTCCTTATGAGATGTGGAAAAGAAGAGTACATTCCTACAAATTTCTACGAGTGTGGGGGTGTCTTGCCAAGGTAGTTATTCCTCCACCTAAAAAGGTGAAGATAGGACCAAAAACTGTTGATTGTATTTTCATAGGATATGCACATAACAGTAATGCTTATCGATTTCTTGTGCATGAGTCTAATATACCAGATATTCACAAGAATACGATAATGGAGTCGAGGAATGCATCCTTTTTCGAATACGTTTTTCCTTGTAAAACTAATTCGAATTCAAATGTACACAAACGGGTACATGAGACTATTATTGAAGATAGTCAGGACCGAGAACAAATAAATGTTCCAGAGGATCAACAAGTTGTTGAACTTGAACCAAGACGTAGCAAAAGAGCTAGAACCGAAAAATCATTTGGTCCAGATTTTCTGACATTTTTGCTAGAAAATGATCCTCAAAGCTATAACGAAGCTGTAAGGTCAGCTGATGGTGCTTTGTGGAAGGATGCCATCAATAGTGAAATTTAATCCATCTTACAAAATCACACCTGGGAGTTAGTGGATCTTCCTCCAGGATGTAAACCTTTAGGGTCCAAGTGGATTTTCAAAAAGAAAATAAAGGCAGATGGATCAATTGATAAGTACAAAGCAAGACTTGTAATTAAAGGTTACAGACAACGTGAAGGTCTTGATTACTTTGATACTTATTCTCCTGTAACGAGAATAAATTCCATAAGGATGATAATAGCGATTGCAGCTCTGCGCAATCTTGAGGTACATCAGATGTATGTGAAAACAGCCTTTCTAAATGGAGATTTAGATGAAGAAATTTACATGGAACAACCTGAAGGCTTTATAGCTCCAGGACAAGAAAAGAAAGTCTGTAAGTTGGTTAAATCCTTGTATGGATTAAAACAAGCTCCAAAACAGTGGCATAAAAAATTTGATGACACCATGTAGCAAATGGTTTCAAATCAATGAGTGTGATAAATGCATTTATGTCAGAGAGACAGAAGTACGAATTCTTGAATTAAATTAAACTACAAAATTAAATCCAATTCAATTTGTATTTAATACTAATTCGCTATTTAATTCCAAATTAAATACTACACTTTATGAACGAACATTTACGACTTAAATTCCAAATTTAATTGTTACGGGTCTCAAAGCCCGATTAACGTCCAACGTTAATTTAATTAAAGTCCAATGAGCTTTTAATTAATTTCTTAAGGCGTGGACTTTTGGTCAACTCGGGTCAAACCCAATAACCAAAGTCCAATCAAGGAGTAACCCCATAAGCCTATAAATCAATTTAGGTCCATTAGGCCCAATTAAATTATTAAGGTCCATTTAATCGCATTTGGGCTTTATGGAAGCGGTTTTGGGCCCAATTGGATCCGACCAATTTAGCCTAAACCTAACTTGGTACAACCAAGCCCAATAAGCCATTTACAACATTATAAGCCCAATTTCCAAAATAGGCCCAATTAACTAAATTACAAAAATCCAATTTTACAATTTAATTAATCTAAAGTGTATAACATAATTAATTACATAAATCAACATTTCCAAATCATCAATGTACACAACTAATCATGCTCTTTAACATCAAATAGTGTCCAACACAATTTAATCAAAAATCAAACCCAATATTCATGCTCAAAGTCTCGGCAATGGGGATTTTTCAAATTAATTCCGAATTCAATCCAATTAAATCCAAATTAACATTACCCAACATGATTCCAACTCATCCAATGAATCAAAAATCAAAAATCCAAGACATTTAGGGTTTATGTAGGATTCGGCCAACCCTTCCACTTTGGGCAAAATTATTCCAAACAATATATCATGAAATTGATCCAATCAATCTTCAATTCAACATGATTTAAGCATACTCAAACATCCAATTTAATCAAATCATGCTCAAAGTCAATTTACCCAAATTTTAACCCTAAGTCAAATTTCATGCTTTTACTCCGCTCTGATACCATTGTAGGAGTTCTACGATCCCGAGGATCGATTATAAAGCATAAAAACACATGTGAATACAATCAACGAAGTTGCGGAATACTTACATCGAGCGGTTGAGCAATGCGGTGGACAAAACAATTCCATTTTCTGCCCTCTGCCATGCTCGGCAGTGAGCTACAATGGTGTCCTCCATTTTTGGCTTTGTGTGGTTCCATCAAGCTTCAAGCTTCTCGAATGGTATTCCAAGCCCACGGGTGGGTTTCCCTATCACCTTCGCAAGAGCCTTTTGTGTGCTACCACTTGGTGATTTTTGCCACAAAAACCACCATTTCTTTCTCCTTCATTCTCGGCAAACTGCAGAAACAGAAGGGAAAAAATAGCCAAATGGCCGAGAGAGAGAGGAAGAGTAAAAGAGAGAGAGATGAAAAAATGTGTATTAGATTATTGATTTCTAAAATCAATTCACCATATACCAATTTTTCTCTTTCAAAAGTCAAGCCATAAATGCTTACCAACTACCATCATCAATCACAATGACATGTTGTCAAATCACTCAAAGTGACTAGATATCACATCAATCGATTGACGAATGATTTAACGCTTGATGTGACTTGCGGCCCGTACTCGAATTCAAAATGCGAATACGCTCGCAAATAATCCCGGGCTCTGGTTCGCTAATTCCAAATTAACGAATTTTCCATTGCGACGCAATTAAATGATTATGCCTAGTGAAATCACTATTCACGTCGCTAATGAATTAATTCTAAATTAACTCGTTCGCCCGAATTAAAATCTAATTTTAATTCCGCGTCGAAATCCAATTTCGTATAATATCGAATATATTATTTTATCAATTAATTCCAAATTAATCATTTTATCTCTTTTATTGATATTTTATCCCAGATAAAATATCTCCGTAATTAATCCCAGATTAATTTTCTCTCTGTTCTAATAATCCCAGATTAATTAAAGTGCGAGTCATACGTCATCGGTGAATCTTCGGTAAGCGACCCATGAGATCCCCGGATATGTTGGCAGTAAATTCGGTCGTCGGACTATCCGAACACATAAGTACCTAGTACTACGTTTGTACCAATTTACAAGACAATGTTGGCTTCTAGCAAAGCGTCATGCCTACCCAATTCTCCAGAAATATGCTTACAGGAATAAGCGATCTATATCAGGCGTAGTATACGTATTATTGCGTATTTCGATCCAGTATCGGATGATCACATGCAAGGCATGGGGCTGGTACAGTGTCTCCCCCGTACGAAGCATATATCGGATCACGAGCAACTAGTCTCTTTATTATCGAATAACCATGACCAAGTCATATTATCCCGATGGTTGTAACTCTTTAGAGAACCAGTTCTGTTTTCCTGCGCGATCATCATCTCCATATGACTGGAGTGATACTTTCGTCTTGACATCACACACCAACACACTATGATTCTCAATATACCGAGCAGAGGCGTACACAGAACATGTTAAAGCCATGGACGACCAAAACCAAAGTATATTGATTGTCACAAGTATTAGCAGTGTAAGTCTTAGGTTAAGACCAAATACACCTACCCTGATTTCGGACTTCCATAGACACATAGTCATACTACCAATGGAATTTCGAAGGGGTCTATCCAGAGCGAAGCTGTTTCCCGTACCATCGGTAAAACACAACCTCCTATTACACTTGCATGAGTATCTTATACCCAAATATATGAGAACTATGTTGTTATGCCCTCACAACGCGCACAAGTGTAATACTAGTCTTTTACGCATTATCGATGTCCAATCTCGATTATACTCTAACTAGGGATATTTAATGATTTATCCTTTGTGGATTGATACCGTCTCATATCATCTCAATCCAGGAACAAATCATAAGGACCTCTTATCATTTATACATCTTGGTGATCTAATCACAAATGACAAAAGTGCAATCTCCTTTGTCACATAGTTAATTTGTACAACAACACCACGATCTGGACAAATAGTGACACTATGAGCTACCAATTTCCTTCACGGGATACGCATTGAACAGTGCAATACTTATTTTGAATAAGGTTCCGTCAAAGTCTGTTAGACAGACTCCATAGGGAATATGGACAGGAAAGAAACCGAGTTTCTCATTCCTGAAGATTTGGGGATGCTGGGCATGCTAAACGTTTAGATGATACCAAACTAGAACCCAAATCGGATAAGTGTCTATTTGTAATTGGTTATCCTAGGGAAACCAGTAAATATTACTTACACAACCCAGAAGAGAACAAAAATATTTGTTGCTCTTCATGCGGTTTTCCTTAGAGGAATTCCTAAATGTAGTGGTAAGTGGGAGGAAAGTAAAACTAGATGAAAATCGGAGTGATACTGTTCCCGGCACCGATCCCCTCACGGAACACGAACAGTTCATCAGGGATGAGACTGTTCCACAATCTTCTAATACACAAGAAAAACGTAGGTCGAAGAGAGTCAGAAAATAACCTAAGAGGCATAGGATTCTGATCTTACCTCATGTAGATTTAATCTTATTGAGGATAATGAACCGGCTACGTATGAGGAAGCGATACAGGGATCGACTCCGCTTTATAGCAAGAGGCCATGAAGTCCGAAATGGATTCCATGTATACAACCAAGTTTGGATATTGGTTGATGTACCAGAAGGCATTGTGTCTATTGGTAGCAAATGGGTCTTCATAGAGAAGACGGACATGGATGACAACATACAAACGTACAAAGCTAGCCTTGTATCGAAATGGTATCATCATAAACATGGTGTTGATTATGATGAAACTTTTTCACCTATTTCCATGATTAAATCCATTCGGATAATGCTTGCTAATGCTGCATATTTCGATTATGAAATATGGCAGCTGGACATCAAAACTGTTTTCCTTAATGGAAACCTTTTGGAGGAAGCTTTATATAACTGCCTAACGGTTTTGTCGCGCCAAAATATGTAAAATAGGTTTGCAAGTTAAATTGATCCATTTATGGATTGAAGCAAGTATTGCGTTCTTGAAACCAACGTTTTGATGAGATCATAATGGTATATAGTTTCTGTTGGATAATTATGACTCATAGCATCACTATTTGTACAGAACATGGTGTTGTTGTACAAATTAACTATGTGACAAATGAAATTTCTCTTTTATCATTTGTAATTGGATTACCGGGATATATAATGATAAAAGTCCATATGATTAGTTCCGGATTAATAAGATATGAGACAATATTAATCCACTAAGGTTTAATCATTAAAATATCCCTAGTCGTAGTATTATCGAGATTGGACATCGATAATGCGGAATAGACTAGTATTGCACTTGTGCGTGTTATGGGAGCATAACGGCATAGTTCTCATATATTTGGGTATTGGATACTCATGTAAGTGTAATAGGAGGTTGTATTTATCGATGGTATGGAAACAACTTCGCTCTGGATAGACCCTTCAAAATTCCATTGGTAGTATGACTATGTGTCTATGGAAGTCTGAATCATGGTAGGTGTATTTAGTCTTAAACTGAGACTTGCATCGCTAATACTTGCGACTATCAATATACTTTGGTTTTGGTCGTCCAGGTCTTTAACAGGTTCTGTGTACGCCTCTTCTGGGTATATTGAGAATCGTAGTGTATTGGGTGTGATGTCAAGATGGAAGTATCACTTCAGTCATATGGAGATAATGGTCACGTAGGATAAGGAACCGGTACTCTTGTATGTTGCAGCTATCGGGATAATATGACTAGGTCATGTTTATCCGATTATAGAGACTAGTTCACAGAGATCTGATATGTGCTTCGTACGGGGCAGCCACAATTCCAGCCCCAGGCCTAGCACATGACTGATGAGTGGTATTTATATCACTATTCCCACTCATTTAATTTAATATTTTGAATAATTTCTTGAGTTTTGTGAACGTTTTGATGTGTTTTATTGTTATTTTGCAGATAAATAAAGTTTGGACAGCACTGGAGGCAATTTGGGGCAAAACCGGACAAAAATGCGTCAACAGGGATATTTTCGTCTTTTGCGCGTCGCGACGCTGTAACACGGCGCGCCGCGATGCCCAGCGTGAGCCGGATCTGCTAACGTGCGCCAGGTCAACGGTCAACCATTTGAAGAAGTTTGACTTTGCTAAAATGCGCCGTGCCACGTGTCACCATCACAGCCGATCTGCTAACATGCGCCGTGCCACGTGTCATCATCATATGCTGCCGACACTCTCAGACTTGACACGTGTCGCCTCATCATCAGCCACATCATCGGTCAACAAGTCAACCTTGCCACGTGTCGTGCCACATCATCGTCCACGTCAGCAGGTCAACCGAGTCAACTTGCCACGTCATCATCAGCCATCAGAACGTGCCACGTGTCGCCACGTGTCGCAATCCTATTGTGCCGACAGTTGATCTCAGCCGCCTTGCCACGTCATCGCCGCCACGTCGTCGCCACGTCAGCATGACGTCATCAATGACGTCATCACAATAATTGAGATTAGAGCCGCCTTGACACGTGTCGCGTGAACAGTCAGCCGTCTTGCTACGTGTCGCCTCCTCATCGTGCCACGTCGACAATCCAGCGTCGCGACGCTGAGGTCCTTGCGTCGCGACGCGCGAACAGTGAAAATTTTTCCTATAAATAGAGCGCGAAATTTCAGATTTCAGTACACCATTCCCTCTCTCTTATTTGATGTAAATAGGGAATTCTTCTCTCTCTAAGTTTCGTTTTTAATTTTTAGTTTTTACTTTTGTAATAATTTTAATTACTTTTTGTAATAATAGTAATCTACTTTCTTATTTTACAGTTTTTACTATTCACTATGAGGAGGTAACTTCCCTATGCTAGGGTGAAATGGTAATTATTTTACTATTGCTATTTAGATTAATCTCCCTTAAAAATAATATATTTACTATTTAAAATTCTGATTAATAAAGGATACCGCTATATTGGTCGGTTGGCAATTTAATTTAATCTGGTTTAAACCTGACTAATCAAGGAAACCGCTATATTGGTCGGTTGGTAAATTTATTTTCTGTTGTTTGAACCTGATTAATAGGATACCGCCAGATTGGTCGGTTGGTAACTTTATTTTGGTACCGCCTTTAT
The DNA here is from genome assembly GCA_019454045.1 of Zanthoxylum bungeanum. Taxonomy (NCBI): domain Eukaryota; kingdom Viridiplantae; phylum Streptophyta; class Magnoliopsida; order Sapindales; family Rutaceae; genus Zanthoxylum; species Zanthoxylum bungeanum. The sequence goes on along the minus strand of SKCR01053960.1, from coordinate 29,860 downwards.
GGCTGGATTATGGACAAATATTACCACCTATATGGCTGGTTGGACTTAATTTGACTTAATCAGGATACCGCCAGATTGGTCGGTTGGTAAAATATTATCACAAGTTTATATATTATTTTATGGGAGATATCTATATTAGTAGTAGTAAAAGTAATTCCTTTTGCCTTAGCATTTTATTTCATTTGTAATTTACTTTTCAGCATTTTACTCACCGCAATTACTTTTCAGCATTTTCATTTTATGTCTTTTAAGTTTTTACTAGCCCTAGCTATGTGTCATAACTAAGTTAGTAATCTAGGGTTGTGATGAAATCCAATATCACCGGTTTATAAGGGTTAAATTATAATTTGGGTAATATAAAGATTTATTTATTGAGTCTTAATCTTAATGCTTTTTATTAACTGGCCACTAATAAAATTGATAAGGTAAACTTAAAATGAACTAGTCATAGGGATTTTAGGTTTAAGACCTCAGACTCAATAACCAACGATCTTCCTTGAGGATAGATAACCCTTTAATAGATTTCCTTACAGGATAGGAATATACCTGTCGGGCGGGGGTATCCATAATTGGAACTTAATCTTAATGAATCCAGATAATTTGGTTGACATAGACATATGGATCAATTAGGTTAAATTGGATATTTGTAATTGACCATCGGAAGAGGCTTTTACATAATTTAGTGTTCCAGGTTAATAAATCAATATTTTACCCAATTATAAGATAACAACTTCATCTTTAAATAATATTGGAATAAATCACAACCCCAGATAGTTTTTAATATTGAATTTCTAAAATCAACCTTAAAACAATTTTAGTTACTTGCCTTTAAATTTAGAATCGTCGTCATTTCAAATCAATCAAACAACCTGATAGATACTAGTAATCATTTGACCTCATAAAAATTAATAGATAAGATTTTAAGTCCTCGTGGGATCGATACTTTTTATACTACTTGAACGATACGTACGCTTGCGTTATACGTGTGTGTTTACGCCGGTCAAGTTTTTGGCGCCGTTGCCGGGGACTTAGTTATCTTTTACTATTAGTTTAGGGGTTAGATACCTTTACTTGTATCTAATTTCTTTTTACTTATTATTTTTGTTTTCTTGTGTTTCAGGTTCTCAGAAACTTCATGAGACGAACCAGAAGCTTTGAAATCCGACCGCTTGACCCAGAAATTGAAAGAACCATCAGACAGTTGAGAAGGGAAAGGCGAGAAGGCCAAGAAGTTTTAGTCAACATGGAACCTGAACCTTTGATCGTTGCACCACCAATTCCCATTCGAGACAGAACCATTCCGGTGGTTGACAGACTCATTTCCTGTATTATACTTCCTCCCTTACCAGCAAATGCGTGTGACATCAAAACATGCATTCAGATGATTCAGCAGTCAGTTCAATTCGGGGGGAATGCAATTGAAGATCCTAATTCCCACATCAGCAACTTCCTGGAAGTTTGTGGCACTTTTAATTACAACCGAGAAGCGGAAGAAGCAATGAGACTGCGAGTTTTTCCATACTCCTTGAAGGACAGAGCTAAAGCTTGGCTACATTCACTACCAGCAGGTTCCATCACAACTTGGAACACTTTAGCCACCAAATTTCTTGCAAAGTACTTTCCACCAGCCAGAACCGGAAAGCTGAGGAATGACATCACATCCTTTGTACAACAAGATTCAGAATCCCTCTGCGAAGCTTGGGAAAGGTACAAAGATTTGCTCCGGAAATGTCCTCACCATGAGATTCCAAAATGGCTTCAAGTCCAAACATTCTATAATGGACTTTCTGGAATAATGAGAACCACAATCGATGCTGCTGCTGGAGGAGCTTTGATGGTAAAAGGAGAAGATCAAGCCTGGGAACTAATCGAAGAAATGGCCAACAACAATTCTTTGTGGCCAACAGAAAGGAGCATGATCCAAAGAATTGCAGGAATTTATGAAGTTGGAGCAAACACAGCAGTGAATACCAGGCTGGATCAGATATGCAAATGTCTAGAAACACTTAGCACGCAAGTTGTGAACATAGCTGGAACCACAAGTTCACCATATGGAGGAGCACTAGAACCAAAACAACATGAAGAAACGGTGAATTATGTCAACAATTTCAACAGACAGGGGAACAATCCATATTCCAACACCTACAATCCAGGGTGGAGGAATCATCCCAATTTATCATGGAGCAACAATTCAGGCCAACAGCAGAACTATCCACCACCTGAATTCCAACAATAGAACAAAAGCCAGGAGCAGGCAAATGATCCAGGAATAACAGAAGTGTTGACCCACTTGAAAAGTTAGAAACAAAACACGACTCTCAAGCAGCAAGATATGATGCTATGTTTCAATCCCAATCAGCATTAATTCAAAGTCAATATTCTTCTATTAAAGCACTGGAGAATCAAATGGGACAACTGGCAAATGCTCAGAGTTACAGACCGCCAGGTACCCTTCCCAGCAACACTGAGCCAAATCCAAGAAACATAGGGAATGAGCAGTGTCATGCCATCATGTTAAAAAGCGGTACTGAAATCAACAAAGATGTTGGAGCCAAAAAAACTAATGAGGAAGTTACAAAGCAACAAATGGAGGAAAAAGAAGCAAAGGAAAAAGAACATATCATTCCACCACCACTTTTTCCTCAGCGTCTTCAAAAGAACAAATTGGACAAGAAATTTTCTCGATTCCTGGAGATCTTCAAAAAGCTGCATATCAACATTCCATTTGCAGAAGCGTTGGAAGAAATGCCCAGCTATGCCAAATTCATAAAAGACATTCTTTCACGAAAACGGAGATTGGGAGATTATGAGACAGTAGCATTGACGGAAGAATGCAGCGCCATCATTCAGAGGAAACTTCCCCCGAAGTTGAAAGATCCTGACAGTTTCACTGTTCCTTGCACCATAGGAGAACATGACTTTGGTAAGGCTTTATGTGATTTAGGTGCTAGTGTTAACTTGATGCCTTTTTCAATTTACAGGAAACTGCAGATTGGAGAAACATTACCCACTTCAGTCTCTCTACAACTTGCTGATAGAACGCTCGTATTTCCAAGAGGCGTAGTTGAGGATGTGCTGGTCAAGGTTGACAAATTCATTTTCCTAGCAGATTTTATTGTCATTGATATGGAGGAAGACGCAGACGTGCCAATCATCATCGGGAGACCGTTCTTGGCTACAGGTCGAACCATTATTGATGTACAAAAAGGAGAATTAACCATGAGGGTACAGGACCAAGAAGTAACATTCAATGTTTTCAAGGCCATGAATTTCCCAGATGATGAAAAGAAGGAGGAATGTTTCAAACTCGATGTGATACACAGTACCATTCAGAACTCTGATGAAAGACAAAGTTCTACTGACAAAATTAAAACATGTCAATTGCCTGTGGAGCCTAAAGATAAAGCATCTTTTGCACTGAAAGAGCCAATTCTTGCTCTACAAGCAACAGAAGAGAAAAAGTTCCACCAGCTCAACGAATTGGAGGAATTTCACAATCAGCCTTTTGAAGATGCCAAATTGTACAAAGAAAATGGCAAGAAAAGACATGATGAGAAGTTAATGCGCATACAATTGGAACCAGGGCAGAAGGTACTGTTAAACAAATCAAGGGTGAAATTCTTCCCATGGAAGCCAAAATCACGGTGGTCAGGTCCATTTGTGATCACCAAAGTTTTACCAAATAGAGCCGTTGAGATACATGATCCTGACGCTAACAAAACTTTCAAAGTTAAAAACAAGCGTGTCAAGCACTACTGGGGAGAATCATTTGAGCGACAAAAAGAAAGTGTCACACTTTCAGATCCAGCTTAACGTTCGAAAAGTCACGTCTAGCTGACGACGATTAAACTTAGCGCTCGCAGGGAGGCAACCCATGCAATTTTTGTATATATTATGATTTGGTGTGATTTAATTTTGTGTGTTTAGTTTTTGCAGATTAAGTCATTTCAAGATGGAAGAAGCTCTCGCAAATCTTCACAAGCAATTTCCTTCTCTCCCTCAAAAATCTCTGATGAAAGTCTACAAAGCTCGCTTGGAACGGATGAGACTACTAACAATCCATGGTGTGCCCAATGACATTCGTTGGGTAATTGAAGCACGAGTCCGATTGGCAGGTGAATCCTCTGATTCTTTTATTTCACATCTGTCTGGTCTTGGAAGAAGCACCTATGCAAAGAAACGAAGAGCTAAGCAAATGGGTGTTTGTTACAAATGTGCACGTTGGAATTGCAATACTCGTTGTCGTTCTTTAGGAATGGTGTCTGTTAATCGCGAAGACAAAATTAAATTCATTAGGAATGGCTTGAGTAAGGAGTCTTTAGATGATATATCTTCGACTCTTGAGACGCATCCCAGTGGATATGTTCACATAGACTTCGCAGATTACATACACAATATCAAAAAGAAAGACAACAGTTAAGTCTTGGGAATCTGACTCAAAAAGACCCTGTTTGCCAATTTATAAGAAAATTGGATGGGAAGCTTGTCCCTGACGCATAGATGTAAATCAAGCCGTTACTTTTCTTGCACATATTATATCTCTTTGTCTTTTCTTAATAATTGTGATTTGTTTTGTTATTTTCTTTTATTTTCTCCGACAGGATCCATACCTTTTTTACTATCACGATCTATTTTACTATTGTTGTACTAATCGTCATTTGGAAGATACTTGTGCTATTTTTACTCACCCCTTTCAGGCATTATAAATTCAACTCATCATTGTACCTTTGAAGTCATCCAGAATTAAGAAAGAAAAAAAATATAAAAATGGAAGCCACTTCAAGAAGACGAGTTGAAAACATTTGTGTGTTTTGCGGTAGTAGTGTTGGTACTAAACCACAATACATAGAAGCGGCACATGAGTTGGGTCGAGTATTAGCTGCAAGGAATATGCACTTAATATATGGCGGAGGAAATCTTGGATTAATGGGGATCATTTCAAAGGCCGTACAGGATGGAGGCAGTCATGTTTTGGGAATCATCCCAAAACCCTTGGCAGAGGCAAATCTTATTGAATCATCAAACGGAGAGGAACTGATCGTGCCCAGGTATGTCTGAACGACTGGTAGAAATGATTAACCGTGCTGATGCTTTTATTGCTTTACCAGGTGGCTTGGGTACATTGGAAGAAATTTTTATCGTACTATCTTGGGCGAACCTGAACATACACCAGAAACCAATTGGGATGTACAATGTTGATGGATTTTATGATTTTCTTTGTGTATTTCTTGATGATGCCCGGAGAAATGGATTCATATCAAAACCTTTAAAAGAACTCCTATTTACTGCCAGAACTGCTCCAGATCTAATTGACCAACTCATAGCCTATGAACCACAAGTTGACCCTATCATTTCAAAGATAAATTGGTCTGGGGACGATCGTGGTAAGAGACGTCTGGTTAATCTGGATCTTAACCTTTAAATTCCTGTAGATTTCAGTTAACCAGGTATTATCGTCTAAACTCTTCTTCTACTGTTTAAGACATTGGGGACAATGTCTCATTTAGGTTTGGGGGAGGGAATTAGTTGATTAATATCTTGTTTTTAGTTGTATGTTGTTTTTATTTTTTAGTCCAAAATTTTTCGAAAAATACAAAAAAAATTGAAAAATTTCAAAAATTACAAAAATATTTTGCATTTTTGTGTTTTTATTTTGACTAAAAATGTGGAATTGGTAAGAGATAGCCGAGTAAGGAATTTCCGCTCCTGAGACGTATCTCAAACCTATTCGAACAAGTTAATTTTTGTTTATTTCCTTTTTAATTATTTAATTTGTGAATTCTCCTTAAAACTAACTAAAATGGATCTTCATATGCTCAGTTGGCAGGTACTATCAACAAATATAGTAACATACGGACATGAGCTAAAATTGAAAAGTTTGTAATATTCCGTGCTATAGTTTAATTGGAGGAAGCATCTCTAAATAGTGATGGAGTAAAAAAAAAAAAAAAAAAAAAAAACGTCCGAGATCCGAGTTATTAAGTCTGTAAGGGTGTTTTAATACCTAGTACCCTAAAACCAACTGGTTTGGGAGTCACTGGCCCAAAGCTCGTTACATGGATCGAAGATGTTGCAAATATATATATATATATCTGAAGTCTGAGTAAATAAGTTCGTAGGGGTGTCTTAACACCTGGTGCCCTAAAGCCAACTGGTTTGGGAGCCACCAACCCAAAGCTCGCTATATAGACGGAAGGTATTGTATATAAATAAAAAATAGAGAAAAATCAAAGAAAAAATCAGAAAATTCAGAAAATTATTCCATTGCTACAAAAAGGTGTGAAATCTGATAAAACTTTAGGACAAAAATATTACTCTCTTATCAACTGCACTTATGACTGTTGTGGGCAAAAATGAGTTGATTAATATTTTGTTAGTTGTGTATATGGAGAATGGTAAAAATAATCGGAGAATTTACTTATTCGGTAATTTAGAAAGAAACAAAACAACTAGTAACTTGGAGTAGAATTTTCACCTGATTAGTCACTAACTTTCTTTATTCTCTTTTCGCTTGTCTTTTTGCTTTTGTGTGCATTAGTTTTAATACCTTTTTACTTTTGTAAAATGTTTGTGGGTATCATTGCTGTAAACTCTCACGAGACTACAACTCGTCCACTAGGGACACCTAAGGGTTTAAAGGCTTGTTGCATATGCTAAATGCAACTGTGATCCCTACGAAAATGGTTTAGTTAAATTTTGTTATGTTATTTTATTTTGTATTTTGCTCGAGGACTAGCAAAATGTTAGGTTTGGGGGTGTGATGAGTGGTATTTATATCACTATTTCCCACTCATTTAACTTAATATTTTGAATAGTTTCTTGAGTTTTGTGAACGTTTTGATGTGTTTTATTGTTATTTTACAGATAAATAAAGTTTGGACAGCACTGGAGGCAATTTGGGGCAAAACCGGACAAAAATACGTCAACATGGATATTTTCGTCTTTTGTGCGTCGCGACGCCCAGCGTGAGCCGGATCTGCTAACGTGCGCCAGGTCAACGGTCAACCATTTGAAGAAGTTTGACTTTGCTAAAATGCGCCGTGCCACGTGTCACCATCACAGCCGATCTGCTAACATGCGCCGTGCCACGTGTCATCATCATATGCTGCCGACACTCAGACTTGACACGTGTCGCCTCGTCATCAGCCACATCATCGGTCAACAAGTCAACCTTGCCACGTGTCGTGCCACATCATCGTCCACGTCAGCAGGTCAACTGAGTCAACTTGCCACATCATCATCAGCCAATCAGAACGTGCCACGTGTCGCCACGTGTCGCAATCCTATTGTGCCGACAGTTGATCTCAGCTGCCTTGCCACGTCGTCGCCACGTCAGCATGACGTCATCAATGACGTCATCACAATAATTGAGATTTAGCCGCCTTGACACGTGTCGCGTGAACAGTCAGCCGCCTTGCTACGTGTCGCCTCCTCATCGTGCCACGTCGACAAATCCAGCGTCGCGACGCTGAGGTCCTTGGCGTCGCGACGCGCGAACAGTGAAAATTTTTCCTATAAATAGAGCGTGAAATTTCAGATTTCAGTACACCATTCCCTCTCTTATTTGATGTAAATAGGGAATTCTTCTCTCTCTAAGTTTCGTTTTTAATTTTTAGTTTTTACTTTTGTAATAATTTTAATTACTTTTTGTAATAATAGTAATCTACTTTCTTATTTTACAGTTTTTACTATTCACTATGAGGAGGTAACTTCCCTATGCTAGGGTGAAAGGTAATTATTTTACTATTGCTATTTAGATTAATCTCTCTTAAAAATAATATATTTACTATTTAAAATTCTGATTAATAAAGGATACCGCTATATGGTCGGTTGGCATTTAATTTAATCTGGTTTAAACCTGACTAATCAAGGAAACCACTATATTGGTCGGTTGGTAAATTTATTTTCTGTTGGTTTGAACCTGATTAATAGGATACCGCCAGATTGGTCGGTTGGTAAATTTATTTTGGTACCGCCTTTATGGCTGGATTATGGACAAATATTACCACCTATATGGCTGGTTGGACTTAATTTGACTTAATCAGGATACCGCCAGATTGGTCGGTTGGTTAAAATATTATCACAAGTTTATATATTATTTTATGGGAGATATCTAAATTAGTAGTAGTAAAAGTAATTCCTTTTGCCTTAGCATTTTATTTCATTTGTAATTTACTTTTCAGCATTTTACTCACCGCAATTACTTTTCAGCATTTTCATTTTATGTCTTTTAAGTTTTTACTATCCCTAGCTATGTGTCATAACTAAGTTAGTAATCTAGGGTTGTGATGAAATTCAATATCACCGGTTTATAAGGGTTAAATTATAATTTGGGTAATATAAAGATTTATTTATTGAGTCTTAATCTTAATACTTTTTATTAACCGGCCACTAATAAAATTGATAAGGTAAACTTAAAATGAACTAGACATAGGGATTTTAGGTTTAAGACCTCAGACTCAATAACCAACGATATTCCTTGAGGATAGATAACCCTTTAATAGATTTCCTTACAGGATAGGAATATACCTGTCGGGCGGGGGTAGCCATAATTGGAACTTAATCTTAATGAATCCAGATAATTTGGTTGACATAGACATATGGATAAATTAGGTTAAATTGGATATTTGTAATTGACCATCGGAAGAGGCTTTTACATAATTTAGTGTTCCAGGTTAATAAATCAATATTTTACCCAATTATAAGATAACAACTTCATCTTTAAATAATATTGGAATAAATCACAACCCTAGATAGTTTTTAATATTGAATTTTCTTAAAATCAACCTTAAAACAATTTTAGTTACTTGCCTTTAAATTTAGAATCATCGTCATTTCAAATCAATCAAACAACCTGATAGATACTAGTAATCATTTGACCTCATAAAAATTAATAGATAAGATTTTAAGTCCTCGTGGGATCGATACTTTTTATACTACTTGAACGATACGTACGCTTGCGTTATACGTGTGTGTTTACGCCGGTCAGTGACATCCGATATTGGATCGTAATACACATTACTACGTATACTACGCCTAATATAGATTACATATTCCTTTAAGAATATTTCTGGAGAATTGGGTAGGCATTGTGTTTTGCTAGAAGCCAACCATGTCTTGTAAATCGGTAAAAACATAGAACTAGGTACGTACGTGTTTGGATAGTCCGACGACCGGATTTACTGCCACTATATACGGGGATCTCATGGGTCGCTTCCCGAAGATTCACAAATGACGTATGACTCGGAAATAATTAATCTATGATTAATTATAAGAGAGATAAAATTAATCTAGGATTAATTACAGAGAATTTTATCTGGGATAAAATTCAATTAAAAGAGAGAAAATGATTAATTCGGAATTAATCGATAAAAATAATATATTCGATATATTATACGAAATTAGATTTCGACACGAAATTAAAATTGGATTTTAATTCAGGCTAACGAATTGATTTAGAATTAATTCGTGAGCAATGTGAATAGTAATTTTACTAGGCATAATTATTTAATTAAATTTGATTTAATTACGTCGCAACGGAAAATTTGTTAATTAGGAATTAACGAACCCGAGCCCGGAAAGTGTTTGCGAGGCCACTCCGATTTTGAATCAGGTGCGGCCACAAGTCACATCTTAAGTCACTCACATGTCACATCCACTTTTTGTGATGTGTGTCATGTCACTTTTTGGTGATGGAGGTGGTTGAGAGCAATTAATGTTATTTTCCCCCAAATTGCTTTTGGAAAGTATATACCAAATGTGTTTGACTTTGGTGTGTGACTTGGTAATTGTTTTAACAAAAACAAAAATCAATCACTCTCTCTTAAAATGGCCTAGGGCTGAAACTTCTTCAATTTTTTCTCTCTTTGTGGCGTGAAGCTTGGCTTCACATTTGATGATTTTAATTCAAAATCTTGGATGCTAGCACATTAAAGGAGTCATTCAAAGGTGATAGGGAAACCCATCTATGAGCATGGAATCATTCACAGAGCTTGGAGCTTAAAGATCAATAGAATGAGCACAAAGAAAGGGCATGGCTGAGGGTCTCAATGAGCAGAAAAGTTTTGTGTTCATCGCATCCAAAAGCCGATCAAAGTGAGTATTTCCGCAACTTTACTTTGATGTATTCACACATTTATATGCTTAATATGATCTTGGTTTGACCTAGAAAACCCAACAATGGTATCAGAGCCATTATTAAGCATGAAATTGATTTAGGGTAAAATTTGGGTAAAATTGATTTGAGCATGATTTGATGAAATTGATTGATTGAGTATGCTTGAATGATGATAACTTAGAGTTATGCATGATCAATTTGATGAAAATTTAATTGGATTAATTTTTCCCCAAATATTGGGCTTGGCCGAATATAAAAGTGTCCTAAAGTCATGGTGATTTTTTTTTTTGATCATTGGATGAGTTGAAAGACTTGAGATAAATTGATTTAGGATTTAATTGGATTAAAATCGAAATCAGATTTAAAAATCCCTATATTGCCGTGAGCTAGATAACATGGAAATGAATTGATTTTTTGATTCAATAATGTTGGACATGTGTTAATGATGATTAGCATGATTAATTATGTAATTGATATTTTGGAAATGTTGATTTGAATAATTAATTATGGTTATACACTTTAATTAATTAAATTATGATATTGAGAATATTGGAATTTAATTAGTTGGGCTAAATTTGGAATTGGGCTTATAAAGTTGTATTTGGGCTTAATGGGCTTGGTTGGGCCAAGTTTGGTTTAGGATAATTGGTTGAATCCAATTGGGCCTAAAACCATTTCCATAAAGTCCAAATATAATAAAATGGCCTTTATAATTTTAATTGGGCCTAATGGGCCTAAATTGATTTTTGGCAAAGGGTGATTTCTTATTGGGCTTTGGTTGCCAAATTCCATGCCTTATAAATTAATTGAAAACCCATTGGACTTTAATTAAATTGACATTGGATGTTAATTGGGATTTGAGACCCGTAATGATTAGATTTAGAATATAAGTCGCAAAGGATCATTAATAAAGTGTAATTATTTAATTTGGAATTAAATAAAGAATTAGTATTGAATGCAAATTAAATTGGATTTAATATTGTAGTTTGATATAATTCAAGAATTCGTATTTTGAGTACTTATTCTTAAACGAGTCGGACTCGCGCAAATCAAATCGTTGTTTGAACATTGGATGGTCATTAATTTCAGATTAATTAATTGGATTAGATTGATTGATAACATGCTTTGTGTGAATACATGGATGTGATGTATGAATAATGTATATCGGATGGATATTAGATCGGTGAGGGCGATTTTGGAAATTGTTGTAATAAATTTAGAATTTATTAAATTAGACCTGCGTGTCCAGCCTATTACCTCTTGACTCTTTGTATTTTTCTTCTCACCTATTCCCCTCAATGTAAATGAGGTTTCTTTAGAAGTGTTATTTAATTGGCTAGAATTAAGATTTGTGCTAGCCGTGAGAGAATAAAGGGAGAGATTTGTTCTAGGAACAAGTTGTTTTAAATATCCATCTGCATATCATTATTAATTTATTTACCGCGTCTTATTATGCTTTTAGAATGCATGTTTAAGGGTGTATGATGAGACCTAATCAAAGATAATTAATTGGTTGCCAATTACACCAAAAACCTTCAACAAATATTAAGCGTTTTTACTTTCATTGAATGATTCATTCTCAAGATCCAAGATTGGCACTGGTTTGTTGGCCAAATTCAAGACCTTTGTCCATCGCGGATGTGTTTCAATCATGAAGGCTTTGTTCCATATCGCATGTCTTGTCCAAGTTATGATTTGTTAGCCAAAGTCAAGATCACTTCTTGTCCATCGACATCGATTACGAAGATTTCCAAGGTCAATGAGTCCCGCTTAACTGGAATCATTAAGTTTGTTGTGCCAAAGCAAGGCTTAATTGATTCAGAGGAAAAAAGGTTAGGGAATATATCGGATATATTGGCATATATTAGATATATGTTCGGATTTGGATGTCCACCTACTGGATCTAGGAATTGGATGCGATCCAATTGATCTCAGAGATCTACCTAGTTAAATATCATACAGCTTGTTGGCCAAAGTCTAAGGTTGTATGTTATTTAACGGGATCCTAGCCCACTAGGAAACTAGGTTTCCCGAGTACTTAACAGAGGGTTAAAGGCTCGCCGAAAAATAGTGTGAGGCAAGTATTAAATTTGCAATTTCGTTTAGATACTTAACGATACGCGCTCATTTCAATTTTTCGTCATTAATTTAAATATATATTAGTTGGACTAATATTTAATCGTTGTTTTAATTAAACAGTTGGACTGTATTCAAACTACTTCAAATTATAGTTGATTATATAATTGGATTATAGTAATCAATATATTTGAATTTAAATAATCAAATTATACTTGATTATATAGTTAGACTATAGTAATCATTATATTCAATAGTACCCGAAATCGTTGATTGGATAGTTGGACTATAGCAATCAAGATAACTGAAAGATCAGTGATTAAAACATAATCCTGGGATAAAATACTTTTAAATGGCTTTAATTTTCAGATTGGGAATAGAACCTCAGGATAGTCCTGGGAACTGAGAAGTTACTCTATTTGATAGAGCAACCTCTTGGGCCTGATCCCGGAGTTGAGCAAATAGTAGAGCATGAATTTTGGATGACTCATGGTGATGATAACTTTAGTGCTCAATCTTTTATGCTAGATGCAATAACACTTTAATTTCGTTGTCAAAATTAAGGATTAGATCATTGTACCATGATGATGAAATAAAAGATCTCCGTAGATCTATTCTTAGATTTTAGAAATACAAATTGCATAAGAAGCTCTTTAGCTCGTGTATGTCAGAGGGTACATCTGTCGAGCACTAGGTGTCACAGATGATTGCTGACATCGATTAGCTAGGTTAGCTGGGCATTACCTACGTGGCTAAGACTACCAAAGATTTGATCTTATTGTCTCTACCCGAATGTTGGGGCAGGTTCATTGTGAACCAAGAGCACTAGGTGTCACAGATGATTGCTGACATCGATTAGCTAGGTTAGCTTGGCTTCACATTTGATGATTTTGATTCAAAACCTTGGATGCTAGCACATTAAAGGAGTTATTCAAAGGTGATAGGGAAACCCATCTATAAGCATGTAATCATTCACAAAGCTTGGAGCTTGAAGATCAATATAAGGAGCACAAAGAAAGGGCATGGCCGAGAGTCTCAAGGAGTAGACAAGTTTTTTGTTCATCGCATCCAAAAGCCGATCAAAGTGAGTATTTCCGCAACCTTACTTTGATGTATTCACACGTTTATATGCTAAATATGATCTTGGTTTGACCTAGAAAACCCAACAGTTTCATTCAAAACGAAGATGATTCTTATATGTATAAGAAGGTTAGTGGGAGCGCACTGACAATGATTGTCTTATACGTTGATGATGTATTGCTTCTTAGAAATGACATTCCCATATTTAAATCGTTGAAAGCTTGGCTTTCATTAAAATTCTCCATATAAAAACTTGGGAGAGGCAACTTTTATTCTAGGAATAAGGATCTACTAGGATAGATCTAAAAGTTGTTGGCACTCTCCGAGAACTCGTATATTGACAAACATGTACGTGACCTGATGTCTCATATGATTTGAGCATGTGGAGTCACTATCAGGTCGATCTAGGTGATAGTCACTGGATTGATGTTAAGAACATCCTTGAGTATCTTAGACGAACTAAGGATGCTTTCTTAATTTATGGAGATGGAGAACTTGAGGTGACTGGGATCACCGATGTAAGTTTTCGAACCGATAAAGACGACTATAAGTCGCAATAAGGGTACATATTTTGTTTGAACAACGGAATAGTGAGCTGGAAATCTTCCAAGCAAGATATTGTTGCCGATTCAACAACAAAAAGTGGAATACAATGCTGCAGCTAAAGCAGCAAAAGAAGTATTTTGGATCTACAAAATTCTAATTGGATTAGGAGTAATTATGTTAGCAGCTGAGCTGGGCTACAGCACAGGCTAAAGAATTACGGTCTCATCAATGATCCAAGTATGTATTTCGATGGTTTCATCTGATTCGTCAGATAATACATCATGGTGATGTCAAGATCGAAAAGATCATTTCAGATGATAACCTTGCAGATCTGCTGACGAAAGCGATATCTCAGCAAAAGCATGAGCGACTCGTACATAGTTCAAGTGTTAGACACTTGAGTGATTGGCTATAGGCCAAGTGGGAGATTGTTGGACAATTATGACCCATAGCATCACTATTTGTAAAAGACATGGTATTCTTTGTATAAATTAACTATGTGACAATAGAAATTGCTCTTTTATCATTTGTAATTGGATTACTTGGATATTTAAATGATAAAAGTCCATATGATTAATACCAGACTAATAATATATGAGACAATATTAATTCACGAAAGGTTTAATCATTAAATATCTCTAGTCATAGTATTATCGAAACTGGACATCGATAATGCGGAATAGGCTAGCATTGCACTTGTGCGCGTTATGGAAGCTTAACGACATAGTTCTCATATATTTTAAGTATAGGATACTTATGCAAGTGTGATAAGAGGTTCTGTTAGCCGTTGGATCAGGAACAGCTTCGCTCTGGATAGACCCCTCGGAATTCCATTGGTAGTATGACTATGTGTCTATGGGAATTCGAATCAAGGTAGGTGTATTTGGTCTTAACCTGAGACTCGCATCGCTAATACTTGCGACAATCAGTACGTTTTGGTTTTGGTCGTCCGGAGCCTTAATAGGTTCTGTGTACACCTCTTCTGGGTATACTGAGAATCGTAGTGTATTGGGTGTGATGTCAAGATGGAAGTATCACTTCAGTCATATGGAGATGATGATCACGCAGGGATACAGAACTGGTACTCTTAAATGCTGCAGTTATCGGGATAGTATGACTAGGTCATGATTATCCGATTACAGAAACTAGTTGCTAGTGATCTGATATATGCTTCGTACGGGGCAAACACAATTCGAGCCATGGGCCTAGCATGTGACATCTGATACTAGATCACAATACAAAATACTCAGTATACTATGCCTGATACAGATTATATATATTCCATGTTGAATATATATTTCTTGAGAACTGGGTAGGCACGGTGATTTGCTAGAAGCCAACCATGTCTTGTAAATCGGTAAGAACGTGGTACCGAGTACGCACGTGTCGGATAGTCCGACAACCGTATTTACTGCCAACATATTCAGGGATCTCTTGGGTCGCTTCCCAAAGATTCACCGATGACATTTGACTCGAACAGAATTAATCTGGGATTAAATATGAGAGAGAAAAATAATCTGGGATTAATTACGGTAATAATTAATCTGTAATTAATTAACAGAAATAAAAATTAGTCTGGGATTAATTGCGTCATGAATTAATCGGGGATTAATTCGTGTAGAATAGAGAACGTGATTTATTTAGAATTAATCGATAAAATAAATTTAATAGTTAAATTGGATTTTTCTATTTAATTTATTCATTTGGGCTAAAATAATATATTGGATATATTAATTGAAATCGGATTTCAACACGGAATTAAAATTGGATTTTAATTCAAGCTAAAATAATTAATTTGGAATTAATTGATAAGTGACTTTCGTAATAATTTTGCGAGGCATTATTATTTAATTAAATTGGATTTAATTACGTCGCGACGGAAAATTCGTTTAATCGGATTAAACGAACCCGGGCCCAAAGCTAAGTTGTGTGTTGGAAGCCAACTTAAATTTTGAATTTAAATTGGGTGGGACCCATTGACTTACATCACATGTCAAGCATTTGATGGAAGTTGTTGAGCTTAATAAATGTTGTATTTGCACCAACACACAAGCTAACTTTAAATCATGTTTTTTGGAAAACAAAATTCACTATTCACTCTCTCTTTTGTTGCAAAAACCGTGAGCCTCTCTCCATTGGAAGATAATTTTGTTCTTCAAATTTTGTTCAAGCTAGCACTTAAATGAGTCAAAAAAATGTGATAGGGAAACTCACCCTTGAGTTTGGAACACAAAAGAAAGCTTGGAGCTTCCATCTACATCCATGAAAGTTTCGAATTTTCATACAAATCAATGTAAGTTTTTTCCGCAACTCACTTGATAATTCACACAATAATCACGTTTAGAGATCCTGTGGCATGTCTAGGACACTAACACCTCACTCTCTCTATACTCTCTAAGCTTTCTTGCATTGAATCTTAATGTTTTGGGATGCCTAAAACTCACAAATGATCTATGTATTTATTGTAAAATTTAGACTCAAAATTTCAACATATGAATAGTGATCCACCTAAAGTTGTATGTAAGCTTGCATCATTTTCAAACTCCACCTAAAGTTGTTTGGAGGCATGCAATGATGGTGGTGATGCAGCTGGATTATCAATCTTTACAAGTAATAAAGTATGCAATAATGTTGTGAAATAGTCAGATTTATTTCAATTTTCTTGTAAATAAATTCTAGACTAATAATGTATATTTGGTTAGATCCTAAGTGATTAATTTATGGATTTATTCAATGTCGATCCTAAAATTATTTTGGCAATCTCACTTTCTATCCTCCTTGAATTTGTTTTGTTTATTTGAGTTATAGTTTTCTATAGTTCTTAGAGTTATGACATGTTATTCCAAACATAACGATTCCCTTTATGTAAGAGGATAATACGTTGGAATTTTGTTCTTTCTCGTAGAATATTTAAGGTTTTAAATGGAGCAGGAAAAATTGAATAAAGCTTTTCATAACATCAAGGGCATGTGCCAAACACAGTTGCAACCAAAGGATGGATGCCTTCACGCTTCGGGGTGAATCGAGTTGTTAAACTTACAAGCTCCCATTGAGGGTTTATTTGCTTACCTCTCCTGCAATTTTGAACTTCATACAGATTCAAGTGTATTCATTAGGAGGATTATATTTTATGTAAAATATGATCATTTAAAAATAATAGAATTACCATATAAATCAATGGCTAAAATGTGTAAAAAACAAAAACTGTGATGTAATGGCATTAACTATTTATGGAACTTTTTCTATGATATTTATTTCTTCATTTTCTCAATCTCATGCTTTTTCGAGTGTTTAAAAGACCGTATAATACCCTGAAAACAAAATTAAGATTTAATATACTAATAATATGCTGTTAAAATATTATCCGGTGTGGGATCCCAACTAGTAATTATACAATATTCCACATGAGAATGCAGCCTTTAAAACAAAACCAAGCAATCCGAGTAAGTCACTCACTCTATGTGAGAATCACGTGCAAGACACGGAGTTATGACATGTGGCATTAATTGCTTTGCTACTGCACTTGATTCTCTCGTAATTTTGGTTGTTTATTTTTAGTCAAAACTCCTCATAGTCTAATCAAAACTGCTTCTACGGATTCATTTTGGTGGCTCACCCAACGGTGTGGAAACTCTATAAATTGGAAAGTATTTTTGCGCCTGCTCACTCCTTTTTTTTTATATGACAGATTAGGTGGGTCAAATATGACTGTTGAGTGTGATTCTAAAACACTCTAAGTTCAGGGTATATGTGATACATTTACATAGTTAATTGCTGGTTATAACAGTAATAAGATAGAAGGTGTCATGTGCAAAAGAAGAGTGGCATGTGTAAGATAGATCTGATGCCTTATATACTTTATTCTTTGTGTCTGTAAATGTTGTAACAAACTTTTGATTCATCTCTAATAAACAAAGAGAGAACGTGAAGCTCTTGGCAGTAAATCCTTCTTGTTTTCTGCATTTTTCTTTGTGTTGTGTGTGTGTCTGTAATTGAAGATTCTTGTTTTGTGAACAATCTTGGGGTTGCAATAGTTGATTCTTGTATTCAACATTGCTGTAACAAACTGGTATCAGAGCTCAGGATCTGGAGGAAGATGACTCAACAGAAACTGGAAGTTGTAAGATTTGATGGAGAGAATGACTTCAACCTTTGGAGACTCAAGATGAGAGCAATCTTGGTCCACCAAGGTCTTGAGGCTGCAATTGAAGACGATCCCAAAGAGGCTGTGGCAGGAACCAGTGATGCTAATAAGCTTAAGGACATCCTAAGACAAGCACACAGTGCTATAATCCTGAGTCTTGGTGACAGTGTCCTTAGGGAAGTATCTCATGAGAAAACCGCACATGGCCTGTGGAAGAAACTAGAGGATCTGTACATGAAGAAGTCACTAGCGAACAGATTGTACATCAAGAAAATGTTATATACCTTAGTCATTCAAGAAGGAGGATCAATTGGAGACCATCTTGATGAGTTCAACAAGATCATGATAGATCTTGAGAATATTGATGTAAAAATCAGTGATGAGGATCAAGCTATCATCTTACTTAGTTCTTTGCCAAGCTCATATGAACACTTCGTAGATACTCTGCTGTATGGGAGGGAAACATTATCCATGAAGGATGTTAAATCCTCCTTGAAGTCTAAAGACCTAAAGAAGAGGAGTGATGGGTCAAGCAAAGAACAAGGAGAAGGTCTGACTGCTAGGGGAAGACCTGAAAGAAGAGAGCACAAACATTTCAAATGGGAATGTCCTGATCTCAAGAAAGGAAAAGCAAAGCCCAGACATGAGGCTGACAAATATGGAGATGATGTTGTTGCAGATGGGGACTCGGATGGTGGTTATGAGTCTGCTGATCTATTAATTGCTACCGACAACAAAACAGAAGGTCAGTGGATTTTAGATTCTGGATGCTCTTTTCATATGTGCCCTAGTAGAGAATTGTTTAGTTCGTATAAGCTCATAGATGGAGGAAAGGTGTTGATGGGAAATAACCAAGCTTGTAAAGTGACTGGTATTGGATCAATCAAAGTAAAGATGCATGATGATGTAGTTAGAGAACTAGACAATGTGAGACATGTTCCTGATCCGAATAGAAACTTGGTATCTCTGGGCATGATTGATGAATCAGGATGTACCATCATGGTTAAGGATGGAGTCATGAAAATAACTAGAGGTTCAATGGTGGTGATGAAATGAGGCAGACAAAATGGCTTATATGTCTTGCAAGAGGAAACTGTTGTTGGGGATGTGAGTGTGTCAATGTCTTCAGTTTTGGATAAAAAAAAAAACTATGGCATTTGAGGATGGCTCATATTAGTGAAACGGGTCTAAGAGAACTCTGCAGATAGGGCTTAATCAAAGAGGATAAACTTGAGCCATTAGAATTTTATGAAAACTGTGTATTTGGGAAGACGAAAAGAGTGAGATTTGGTGTAGGACATGATCAAACCAAACCGGGAACCTTGGTTACATTCATTTAGACTTATGGGGACCAGCTCAAACTCCATCTCTGAGTGGAGCAAAATACTTTATATATGTGATAGATGATTACTCTAGAAAGCTTTGGGTGACAATCTTGAAGAGTAAAGAAAAGACCAAGCTTTGAGGCATTTACTGCTTGGAAGACCCTGATAGAGAATCAAACAGAGAATAAGATTAAAAGGATCAGAACTGATAATGGTATGGAGTACTGTAATGCTGAGTTTGACAGGATGTGTAGAGAAAATGGTATTGCTAGGCATAAAACAGTTAGGCTGACACCCCAGCAGAATAGCCTTGCTGAGAGGATGAACATGACTCTGTTGGAGAAGGTCAGGTGTATGCTAAATCACTCAGGACTCCCTATGAAGTCCTGGTCAGAAGCACTGTCAACTATATGATATATCATTAACAGGAGCCCATCAGATGCAATACAGGCTAAAACACCAGAAGATATGTGGTCTGGGAAAGCAGCTGATTATTCAAAATTAAGAGTATTTAGATGTCATGCTTATGTACATATTAAGCAATGGAAGTTGGAACCAATAGTTTTGAAGGGTATTTTCTTGGGGTATCCAGAGGGAGTCAAAGGCTATAAAGTCTGGTTACCAGATGTGAAACCTCCTAAGAGCATCATCAGTAGGGATGTTGTGTTTAATGAAACACAAATACTTCATAAAAAAACTGAGCCTATTGTAGTACATGATCAAGAAGCCAATAATTCAGATACTGCAAGGTTTGAGGTGGAGCTCAAGAGAAACCAGCAAAAAGAAAAGACTGATGAACAAGCTGAAGAACCAGAAGAAAAATCTGATCGACACCTGTCTGAGACAGATAGTGAAGAAGACTATCAGTTGGTAAGGGATAGAAAACAAAGGGCTGTGAGACCACCAGCAAGATTCGGCTATGATGATCTAATATCATATGCCTTATCTACAGCACAAGATCTTGGTGATGACCCCAGAAGCTATAAGGAAGCAGTACACAGTATGAACAAAGAACAGTGGATAAGAGTTATGGATGAAGAGCTCAAGTCACTGGAAAAGAACAACACATGGAAGCTTGTTCCAAGGCCAAAAGACAGGAAAGTAATTGGCTGTAAATGGATGTACAAGCTAAATGAGGGAATTGCTGAGACAGAACCTTGGAAGTTTAAGGCAAGGTTAGTAGCTAAGGGTTTTACTCACCAAGTGGGAGTAGATTATCAGGAAGTTTTCTCCCATATGGTGAAGCACACTTCCATAAGAGTGTTCATAGCACTAACAGCTTCATTTGATTTAGAGTTAGAACAAATGGATGTGAAGACCGCCTTCTTACATGGGGAATTGGAAGAATAACTCTTTATGGAGCAACCTGAAGGATATGTAGACAATAACTTGAGAGGTGAAGTTTGTCTGTTGTTGAAGTCACTGTATGGGTTAAAGCAGTCTCCAAGGAAGTGGTACAAAAGATTTGATGAATTCATGATAGGGATTCATTACAACAAAAGCAAGTTTGACTCATGTCACTACTACATGAAGCTCAAAAGTAGATTATAGATCTATCTACTACTCTATATGGATGATATGCTCATAGCATGCAACGATAAGCAGAAAGTCAGAAGGTTAAAATCACTTCTGAGCTCTGAATTTGAAATGAAGGACTTGGGGAGTGCTAAGAAGATTCTAGGTATGGAACTACTCAGAGACAGAAGCAAGGGAACAATTTGCTTAACACATGAAAATTATGTCAACAAGGTTCTGAACAGGTTTGAATTGGTGAAATCAAAGCATGTCACAACCCCAATGGCTGCTCACTTCAAACTGTCAGTTGCTCAGTGTCCAGAAAAGAAGGAAGATGTTGCATACATGAAACAAGTACCATATGTAAGTGCAGT
This sequence comes from Zanthoxylum bungeanum, assembly GCA_019454045.1. Lineage (NCBI taxonomy): Eukaryota > Viridiplantae > Streptophyta > Magnoliopsida > Sapindales > Rutaceae > Zanthoxylum > Zanthoxylum bungeanum. Next base: position 8,683 of record SKCR01053960.1, on the reverse strand, counting down.
GGGTAGTGCGATGTATAAAATGGTCTGTTCTAGGCCTGATGTAGCATATGCAATGAGTTTGGTGAGCAGGTTTATGGCTAATCCAGGAAGAAAGCATTGGGAAGCTATGAAATGACTGTTGAGATATTTTAAGGAACCTTAACATATGGAATGATGTACAGAGGTGCAAAGGATAGTGAGGAACCTTTAAAAGGGTTTGTTGATGCTGACTATGCTGGAGACATAGATAAAAGAAGGTCTTTGACATGATATTTGTTCACTTTTTTCAATTGAGTAGTAAGCTGGAAAGCTTCATTACAGTATGTAGTTGCCTTGTCAACAACAGAGGCAGAGTTCTTGGCTATAACAGAAGCAGTGAAAGAAGCTCTATGGCTAAAGGGTTTGATTAATAAGTTAAGAATTGATCAAGGAAGAGTTTGTGTTTGGTGTAACAGCCAAAGTGCTTTGGATCTTGCTAAGGATCATAAGCATCATGAGATAACCAAACACATTGACATAAGACTGCATTTTATCAGAGATGAAATTGGCAAAGGCATTGTTAAACTGTAGAATATTGACACTGAAGTTAATACAGCAGATATGCTCACAAAGCTACTGCTTGTGTCCAGGTTCCAAGATCTGGTAACAAACATAAGTATGGTGAATTTGAGAGGAGGAAAGGTTGGACGAATCAGTAAAGCAGATGGAGTTGATTCTTGAAGGTAGATGTTTTTTGAATCAAGGGGGAGATTGTTGAGTGTGATTCTAAAAAACTCTAAGTCCAGGGGTATATGTGATACATTTACATAGTTGCTGGTTATAGCAGTAATAAGGTAGAAGGTGTCATGTGCAAAAGAAGAGTGGCACGTGTAAGATAGATCTGAGGCCTTATATACTTTACTCTTTAAGTCTGTAAATGATGTAAAAACTCTTGATTCATCTCTAATAAACAAAGAGAGAGCGTGAAGCTCTTGGCAACAAATCCTTCTTGTTTTCTGTATTTTTCTTTGTGCTGTGTGTGTGTTTGTAATTGAAGATTCTTGTTTTGTGAACAATCTTGCGTGTGTGCATTCCAGAAGAAGGTCAGTGATTGGTTCTGTGGAGGTTTCTTTCTTGGTTCAATCTTGGGGTTGCAATAGTTTATTCTTATATTCAACATTGCTGTAACAGTGACCCATAGTCAATTTTATTTAAAATAAAATTTAAATATCGGTGACATCTATTGAACTCACATGTTCCTTCAAATGATGGAACATGAATATATAAACACATCATCTCAAGTTATAAATAAGTTGATGTGGCGCGTAGAATTCCCCCTTGTTAAATCCAGTTAGGAACATTTTCTTATCAAATACACATTACGTCATAATTTGATTTTACTGATACTTTATTAGTGATATTTTTCAAAAAATATCAGTAAAGTGAGAAAAAATCATCATTTTCCTCTTTTTTAAAAAAAACATATTAGAAATTATTGACACTTGATATCAGTAAATTTAGTTTCAGAAATCTTTAATACTATAGTAACAGTAATAATTAAAATTAAATTCATGGATTGCATCTATCTGGATTCGAACTACCAACCTATTCGATCCTAATGTTTAAGTTTGAACTAATTACCAATGGGCTACACTTTCTATATTTAATTAATAAGATAACCTTGATTTTATAATTAAATTATGAAAATACATACTAAGTTAAAAACTAGCACTGGGCACTATCGGATTCGGATCAGATCAGACTAAATCTGAATCTGATTCGATTTCTTTCACTTTGATATATTAGATCCGATAGTGTTCGATATTCTTATCAAACCCAAACCGAACCGATCCGATAACTATCGAAGCAAATCGGATTTGTTCGATCCGATTTGAATACTTATCGGATCTGATAAGTTTGATTTGATTAATGATCCAAATTCGATAATATATCTGAATTTGATAATGGATTTGAATTTGATAACATATCTGAATTTGATAACAGATCCAAGTTCGTTAACAATTCGGATAAGTTTGATTTGATAACAGATCCGAATTTGATAACGGATCTGAATTACAACATCCCAAATTTCCAATTCCCAAATTGACAAATTCAGTCTCAAATAATAGTTACAATAGTAACAATACACATTACACAAGTCACTATAATTACAATCAAATAATCACATTAACAAATAAGTCCAATGCATCTAAACGGCTAAACTACTATCCACACCACAATCCAAATCCAAATATCCAACAATCAACATTCAACAAGCGTCCTGCAAAAGTACATAATAACACTGTTAAGTTGCCAATTCTCAATTAAAACAGTTCCAAGTTGCAACATATGTAGGCTAAATTTGAAATACTCTGACATCAAACTCTTTTATTTTGGGAGGAGAAAATGAAAGGTTAACAGAAAGGTTAATAAATTATTCTACCTTGGATGAGCCCATGAATTGAACTGCAAGTCATGTGTTTAATCTTTTCAATAAATCTCTAGTGGACTTTCTCATTTCCTCTATCTTAACATTATCATTATCAAAAAGTATATCAAACCAAACATAGGTAAATGTCATCTTACGTTATGGATCAAGAATAGTACTAACAATAAAAAATTTATTTATTTTGGCTGTGGTCTCCCAATATTTATCAAATTTCATCTTCATAGATATGGTCATCTCATACAAAAGAGGATGTTCATTACGCGCCAGGTTTTTCAAACTAGTATGAATCTTGCAAATCTCATTGTAGGTGAAACAATATGTGATGGTAGACGAGGCAATGAACATATATGTTACATCATAAAAAAATCTCCAAAAAAATCAACAAAGTATTGAGCTTTCTCCCAATCCATATCCGTAGGGGGCCAAATCATTTTGCTCTCATTTTCATCATATCTAAAATATGGAGTATAGTGACCGTCATCATCAATTATTCGATCAAAGGCCTTCTGAAGGTATAATGCAGCATTCAACATTAAGTAACTGGAATCCCACCAAGTAGGAACATCTACGATGACATTTCCCTTGCTCCATATCCTCTCACGTGCTACAGCTGATTTAAATGCTTCCAATCTTGATGAAGAAGATCTCACATACTTAACAGCATTGCGAATTTCTATAATACTGTCATCTAATTCTTTCAGACTATCATACACAACTAAGTTTAATATGTGAGCACAACACTGTTGGGTTTCTAGATTAGTCCCAAGATCGATTTCAAGCAAGAAATATGTGCGAATACAACAAAGAAACATGGCGGAATCATACTTACATTGATCGGCTTTTGTGATGCGAGGAACAACAAAAAACTTCAAGCTTTTCCTTCCTAGAGCTCTCGGTTTTTGCTTCCTTTTGGGCTCCATTTTCGGTCCTTCAAGCTCTAAGTTTGGTGTGCATTCCATGCCCACGGGTGGGTTTCCCTATCACCTTCGCAAGACTCCGGATGTGTGCTAGCACTCGGAAAAATTTACCGCAAATTCTTCCTATTTTCTTCTCCTTACTCACGGCAATTGCCAAGAATTTAGAGAGGAAATGGCCCAAGGTCGAGAGGTGTAGAAGAGGAAAGAGAGAAATTATGTTGTGTTAGTTGGTTTTGATTTTCCAAAAATCAAATAAAGATATACCAAATTCAAAATTTGGTAAATGGCATTTAAGCCATCCAACCACTGCCATCAATCACAAGTGACAAGTTGTCACATCACTCAAAGTGACTAGACATCACATCAATCAAAGTGACTAATGATTTGACGCTTGTTGTGACTTGTGGGCCGCACTTGAATTCGAAATGCGAGTGGGCCCGCAAACACTCTCGGGTTCGGGTTCGCTAATTCCGAATTAACAAATTTTCCGTTGCGACGTAATTAAATCAAATTTAATTAAATAATTATGCCTAGTAAAATTACTATTCACGTCGTTAGCGAATTAATTCTAAATTAACTCGTTCGCCCGAATTAAAATCTAATTTTAATTCCGCGTCGAAATCCAATTTCATATAATATATCGAATATATTATTTTATCGATTAATTCCAAATTAATCGTTCTCTCTCTTTAAATAATATTTTATCCTATATAAAATATCTCCGTAATTAATCCAAGATTAATTTTCTCTCTCTTATAATTATTCCCAGATTAATAAAGTGTGAGTCATACGTCATCGGTGAATCTTCGGGAAGCGACCCATGAGATCCCCAGATATATTGGCAGTAAATCCGGTCGTCGAACTATCCGAACACGTACGTACCTAGTACTACGTTTTTACCGATTTACAAGACATGGTTGGCTTCTAGCAAAGCACCGTGCCTACCCAATTCTCCAGAAATATACTTATAGGAATAAATGATCTATATCAGGCGTAGTATACGTAGTATTGCGTATTACGAACCAGTATCGGATGTCACGTGCAAGGCCTGGGGCTGGAATTGTGTCTACCCCGTACGAAGCACATATCGGATCTTTGATAACTAGTCTCTATAATCGGATAATCATGACCTAGTCATATCATCCCGATGACTGCACTACATAAGAGCACCAGTTTCGTATCCTACGTGATCATCATCTCCACTATGACTAGAGTGATACTTCCGTCTTGACATCACACCCAATACATTACGATTCTCAATATACCCAGAAGAGGCGTACACAGAACCTGTTAAAGCCCTGGACGACCAAAACCAAAGTATATTGATTGTTGCAAATATTAGCGGTGCAAGTCTCAGTTTAAGACCAAATACACCTACCCTGATTTCGGACTTCCATAGACACATAGTCATACTACCAATGGAATTTCGAGGGGGTCTATCTAGAGCGAAGCTGTTTCCCATACTATCGGTAAAACACAACCTCCTATTACACTTGCATGAGTATCATATACCCAAATATATGAGAACTATGCCGTTGTGCTCCCACAACGCGCACAAGTGTAATACTAGTCACAAACTGTATAGTACCTTTGTCACGACTTATAGTCGTTTTTATCGGTTGGGAAACTTGCAACGGTGAACCCAGTCACTTCAAGTTCTCATTCTCCATAGTATAAGAAAGCATCCTTAGTTTATCTAAGATACTTAAGGATGTTCTTAACATCGATCAAGTGACTATCACTTGGATTGGCCCGATTGTGACTCCATATGCTCAAAGTATATGAGACACTAGGTCACGTACATTTTTCAATGTATGAGTTCTCAGAGAGTGCCAACAACTTTTAGATCTGTCCCACTAGATCCTTATTCCTAGAATAAAGGTTGTCTCTCCCAAGAATTCTACGGAGAATTTTCATGAAAGCCAAGCTTTCACCGATTGTATTATGGGAATATCATTTCCAAGAAATGACATGTCATCATTTTATAGGACAGTCACTTTCAGTGCGCTCCCACTAACCTCCTTATATACACAAGAATCATTTTCGTTTTGAATTAAATCATACACCATTATGATTACATCAAAAAGATAGTTCCAAGAATGCAATGCTTGCTTCAATCCATAAATAGATCGAATAATCTGCAAACCTTGTTTGCTTGTTTTGCTACGAAAAAACCCTCAGGATGTTATAAACATCCTCCAAAAGGTTTCCGTTAAGGAAAGCGGTTTTGGCATTCAGCTGCCATATTTCATAAATGAAACATGCAGCATCAGCAAGCATTATCCAAATAGATTTAACCATGGCAACAGGTAAAAGGTTTCGTCATAATCGACACAATGTTGATAACGATACCTTTTCGCTACAAGCCCAGCTTAGTACGTTGGTATGTTGCCTTCCATGTATGTCTTCCTTGAAGACTCATATAGTACCAATAGGCACAATTCCTTGCGGTACGACAACTAGTGTCCAAACATAGTTGGTATACATGGAATCCATTTCGGACATCATGGCACTTTGCCATAATATGGAGTCGATACCTTGTATCACTTCCTCATACGTAGTCAGTTCGTATTCCTCAATAAGATTGACATCTTTATGAGGTGAGATCAGAAACTCATACCTCCCAGGTTGTTTTCTTAATCTCCCCGACTTACGCGGTTCTTGTGTATTCGAAGATTATGGTATAGTTTCATCCTTGATAAACTATTTGTGTTCCATTAAGGAATCGATGCCTGGAATAGTATTACTCCGATTTTCATCGAGTTTTACTTTCCTCCCACTTACCACTGCATATAGGTATTCCTCTTAGGAAAACCGCATGGCGAGCAACAATTACATTGTTCTCTAGTGATGCAACATCCATAAAGGTTACGAAGTATTTATATCCACCTCTAGCCTAGCTAGATATGGGCCCACTTATGTCACTATGAATGAGGGCTAACAGATCGGTGGCACTTACACTTTTACCAAGTAAAAGGGTATTTTAGGCACTTTGCCCAATAAACTAGATTCGTAGACATCATTTGAATAGAATTAAATTTGTCATAGTACCCACTCTTCGAAAGTATGGATATACGAGTCTTGTTAATTGTGTCCCAGACAACAATGCCACTTATAAGTCTCAACTGATTAATTCAATTTGAGCTATTTGTTTGTCCTGTTATACGTTTGAGATTCATTTATATTCAAAATATAAATACTGTTATTCACATCTAATGTGCTTATCTCAATATCATCTTTATATAATAAAACACTTTAGTTTTCTAAAATATAAAGGTATACCCGCAACGGGTATACTCTGATATAGAGATAATGTTTCTAGTCAACCTAGTTACATTTTAACAGTTTCCTAATTTAAGTACACACCCGAAGGGTAGTTCCTAAACTTAGGTATCTACGGTTAAAACAGCGATTGTCGTCCCATTTTCGATTCGTAGATCAATCTCATCTGAAGTCAGTATCCTGCTCTCAGCAGATTCTGTACATCAGCATATATTTATGTACCACATTTAGTATCTAAAATCCAATTTTAATACTAGTAGTGAACATGTTTATGACAAACATATTTGAAGTCGGAGTCTTGCACCGTCTTCAATTCCTTCATGTCTGCATTGTTCATACGGCAGTCACACTTCTAGTTACCCCGTTTGCCACAGTATAGGCAGACATCTTGGGATATGTCCTTTTTTCTTCCCAGAAGATTATAATGATTTTACCTTTGCCCCCTTTCCACACTCCAGAAGCCTTTGGCCAAGCCTTGGCCTTCCGGAATGTCGAAGTAAGGTGCGTCTTGCGCTTCTTGCCCTATTGGAAACTCTGGCTTTGTCTCATTGATTATAGCCATTAACTCCCCAAGAGTTTTCTATGGCAATTTCTACTTCTAAGATTTAAGAACAAATCTATGAAGATCCTTCAATTTCAATATCATACTATAAGGATCTAATCCTTAGTTCTGATTAAGAAATTAAGGAGTCTATTTGGCAAGTGTAATGGATTAAGCACTAAAGTTATCATCACATGAATATTCCAAATATCATGTTCTACTATTTGCTCAACTCCGAGCTTAGGCTCGAGGCGTCACTCTATCAAATAAAGTAACTTCTCGGTCTCCAGGACTATCCTGAGATTTTATTCCCAATTTGAAAATTAAAGTCGTTTAAAGACATTTTCACCCAGGATTATGTTTTAAACACCAATCTTTCAATTATCTTGATTCTAATAGTCCAACTATTAATCAACGATTTTAGGTACTATTCATTATAATGATTACTATAGTCTAACTATATAATCAACTATAATTTAATTGATTAAATTCAATTATATTGATTACTATAAGCAATTTATAAAATCAACTATTAATTGAAATAGTTTTAATACAGACCAACTGTTTAATATAAAACAACGATTAAATATTAGTCCAACTAATGTATTAATTTATCTGACGAAATATTTGAATGAGCGCGTATTGGCAAGTAACTAAACGAATATTGCAAATTTAATACTTGTCTCCCACTATTTTTCGGCGAGCCTCTAACCCTCTGGAGTACTCGGGAAAACCTTATTTCCTAGTGGGCTAGAATCCCGTTAAATAACACACAATCTTGACTTTGGCCAACAATTGTATGATAATTAACTAGGTAGATCTCTAAGATCAATTGGATCACATCCAATTCCTAGATCCAGTAGGTGGACATCCAAGTCCGAAACATATATCTTATATATGCCAATATATACAATATATTCCCTAACCTTTTTCCTCTGAATCAATTAAGCCTTGGCTTTGGCCACAACAAACTTAATGATCCCAGTTAAGCGGAACCCATTGACCTTGGAAAGCTTCGTAATCAATGTCGATGGACAAGAAGTGATCTTGACTTTGGCCAACAAATCACAACTTGGACAAGACACCGATATGGAACAAAGCCTTCATGATTCAAACACATTCGCGATGGACAAAGGTCTTGACTTTGGCAAACAAACCAGTACCAATCTTGGATCTTGAGTAAGAATCACTCAATGGAAGGGAAAAACGCTTAATATGTTTTGAGGTTTTTCGCGTAAATTTGCAACCAATTTATTATCTTTGTTAAGTCTCATCATCATACACCATTAAACATACATTCTAAACGCATAATAAGGCGCGTATAAATAAATAAAATAATAATGATATGCGGATGGATACTAAACACATTGTTCCTAGAACAAATCTCTCTCTTTCCTCTCTCCCGCTAGCACAAGTATTACTTCTACCCGATTACATAAACTTCTAAAAACACCTCATTTACATTGAAGGGAATATGTGAGAAGAGAAATACACAAAGTCAATAGGTAATAGGCTGGACACACAGGTCCAATTTAA
>SKCR01053959.1:0-53042 GCA_019454045.1 Zanthoxylum bungeanum | reverse complement strand
TATTCGAGCCGATTTTTTACATCTAAATCTTAATATGATTTTTTTATTCGAGACGAAAAATTATTTCGAAACCCTTATCGAACGGGACGAGATCCAACCCTATTCTATACCCAATTTTTGCAAAAATAAAAAATGAACATTTCCGTATGAGAGTTTGATGCGTGCTGCCTGCATTACCATGGATCTCAATGGGATAGCAACATGTTACTTTAAAATGGAAAATGATAAACTAAGTGATGTATAATTGATTAATTAATTAATTGTTATTTCACATGACAAAGACCTTAGTTTTAAATGAAAAAGAGAATAGGTATATACATTTTTTAAAAAAATGGTATACGTAATCTGCTGAAAATGAAATATATAGTCATATGTATGGAAAATGACTAAATTCTAAAAAATTATATTTTTCCTTAATAATATATTGATTTAAAAATTAGTTCAGTGAGTAAAATCTTTGTGTGGAAATTAAAAAATAAAAATAAAAATCTATTAGAATTTATTGACTTAACTACTATTTCAGTTAGGGGTGTTCGCGGTACGGTTCGGATCAATTTTTTCGTTTTTCACTTCAAACCGCTCGAGTTGGCAGTTTGGGAAATTAGAAACCGAAACCGCAAACGCAAATTTGATAAGGAAAACCACGACGATTCGGGTTGACGGTTTAGCGGTTTGGGCGGTTCGGGTCGGCGATTTGGATTATAAATTTTTTAAAGAAAATTTTGTTTGTTTTCACATAATAATTTAAGAGAAAAAATGCCTAATTTTCATTTATACATTGCGTATTGTCATATGATCATTTAATATCTTAAATTTCATGGTTAAAGAAGAAGAAAAATATAAAATAATATCTAATTTGAACGCGGGTCGGCGGTTTAGACGGTTCGGGTCGCGGTTTGAGTCAAAATTTGCGATTTTAGGCGATTCGGGTCGCGGTTGGGTCAAAACCGCACACCGACCCGAAATTTACGATTCGGTTCAGATTGACTCGAAATCATTTTTAATTTTTTTTCAAATCACGCGGTGTGGTTCGGGTCGGGTTGCGGTTTGACCCGAAACCGTGATCACCCCTAACTTCAGTTGGTAAAATATCTTATAAAGGAATAAAAAAAAATATAAGGTTCGTTATCTACTTACCTGAGTAGAGAGGAAATTGAGCTATAATCAAATTATATATATATATATATATATATATATATATATTGCTAAATATCAACTTTATTTTCTTTTTAATATTTTACTCTCTAAATCAGGCATGCCATATATGCTGGCCTACTTGCCCTATTCCTGAAATTCTCTTAAAATGTAAAACAAATGAAATAATCTCAATTTACTAAGAATGGTGAATTGGAAATTAAAAATGATAAGGTTAAATAATTTCAATTTATTCAGTTTCAGTCCTATGCTTCCAAATTTAATTCTCTAAACAATTCAATATTTCAGACCCCAACTCAATCCATAAAGATGCAATCTAAATATGATAATATTCAAATGAATTCAACCAATAAATACCCAATATCATCCGATTTCAACACCTACCCAAATTCTCATATATAAATGTATAAGTAAATTAAAATAAAGAGATAAAGGGAAATTGATCCACAATGTGATTTTTACATGGTTTGATAATTTCACTCACATCCACACCTCAAGCAATCTATAAGAGGATTCACTAGACATTTCGCTTCCCGAGTGCGAACTGTTGTGATTAAACTCACACGAATAGAGGATAATTTGAGAGAAAACTCTTCTTTTATATACTCACAAAAGAATTACAAAGCTTCCAATACAAGCTTTACAAAAAACTCTCACCAATCACTCTCACTACACTTTCACACATTTAGGGATGATTACAATTGATCCAGGGACTCAAATTTATAGAGCCAAAACCGTGTGAACAGTGTCACACGGTTTTGGCAAGTTTTTCAACTTTGCTTGCCAACTATGCAGAGTATTTGGTTGAAGGTCGCCTGTCTCTGTCAGACCTTCTCTGTGGAACTGTTGGTGGAACTTCTGGTACTGGTGGTTGATCATGATCATCATTTCTGGGAGCTTCATCACATGTACCCTCCTGTCTAGGAACTTCATCTTCAACTCGTACTGGCACCGGTGCATGAGGTTCTGGATTCACATACCTGTATTGTTGTGGCATTGTCTTCATCTCCTTTCTGATATCTTCTATGGTCTGGTCTTCAATGAAGACAACATCTCGGCTTCTGACAATCTTCTTCTCCACGGGATCATAGAGTTTGTAGCCGAAATCATCCTGACCATAGCCAATAAAGACACACTGTCGTGTCTTTGCAGCATGCATGTGCTGGCTTCAACACGAACGAAACTCTAATAAACTTCTACTTTACCGGGGTTCAATGATGAACTAATCCAACTTACGAGTGTTGATTAAACCTTTATAATTCTTCTTTGCGGGATTGAAGATGACCCAAATATTTGAATTTATAAACCTATGGAGAACAAAGCTCCTATAAATAAGAAAACTCCTAAATGAGCAAGCACTTGATTTGAGCTTAGTTATGGATAAGTAAGTTTGATCTTTTTTTGATGATCAATGAATAAATTATGCACAAGTTGAAAATGGTTGATCAATAGAAAAATGACCCAAAATGATTCAATTTATAATTTACCTTAAAAATTAACTAGCCGTTATGTAATTTCCGTCTAGTTCAGACGTTCGATCACATTAGCCGTTGTAAGAAATAATAGCTAAAAACCTAACTTCCGACGTCTGAAGATATGGGATCGAATGTCCAGTATAGATTTTTCAAAAACAATAATAATCCTCTACCAAGTTTTGGATCAATTCGGGACAAGTCTTATGACCGTGCTTCGAACGACCGAATATGTCCCTTGGTATATCCGAACATGGCAGGTTTTTAGAAAAAATTACATTTAAGTACTTATTTCAAAACCAAAAAATTAGAGTTTTCTTGAGTTTTTAGGAAATACTTATGCATGATGCTTTTTATATTTATTTATCTGTCAATTTTCTTGAAAAGATTTTATACTTTTAATACATAATTTATTATCATCAAAATCGATCTATGGTTTGAGACCTAAAAGGTCAAAAATCTCTAAAGTTTAGGTCTTTACTAATACTTTTATGTAATTTTAACGTCAACTTGAGTTGTCCTTGCGGACTAATTATAGAGAAGTGATTGGGTTACATAATAAACATATGAAGATTGTAGAAGAGACAATTGAAGATCGGTAAACTCGGGATAAATTTATATTTAGTGAGTTAAGTATCCTATTGCGTAGTTGACATATATGATGATACTAGTACATGGCCATGGCAGGAGAATTTCGAGTAGGAAAATTCTCATATTGCATATTATCGGGATTATGATCAACACTAAAACGGTCATAAACTATTAGAGTAGATACATTCCATACTCTAGATCATATGGTGGGATACTAATTTTGACGAATGATCTTATCATATAAAAATTATCTATAAAGGTTATATTATTTCTCTTTCGAGAGTCATGATACACTACTGGGGGTAATGATTCGCTGCTAGGTGTCATTCATTATTATTGGAATATGACAACTATATGATGGTATTCATTAGAGGATAGATTAATTGGATTTAATCTATCACGTCCAATTCTATGTCCGATTAGAGAACAAATCTAATAGGTCACACACTTTTGGTATGTGAGTCACTATTATATTGTGTAGTGAAATGATGTAAACATGATATGACATATTTAGAAATCATTTTGGGATTTTTTTAAGCATGAAATGCATAGAGATTCGAGGTTAAAATCAATTTTGGAATGAGAAAATTATTTTCGATGAAATGACTTGCTGTTTAGATAAAATGGCTAGTCTTTTTTTATTTTAGGGTTTTTGGTAAGCCCATTTTTAGCTCTTATTTATCCTAAGTAAGATTATTACTTGCCAAGGAAACCTTTTATATATAAGGTAGGGATTTGGCACCTGTTTAACCAAACTTAAGCATATAAACATACTTAGGGTGTTGTTTTTATGCATCCTTGATAACAAATGAATTTCACTAGAATTCTCTCTATTTCTTACTCTGATTAAGAGCTCTAAGATCCATACTTCTGTGTAAGATAGCTAGACTTTATGTTCTTATTTCTATACTTGTGTGTTTGAGAATAAATTCAATAAACCTAAATCCTATTAATTATAACATTTGGACTACCTAGCATTCATCAAGGTTATAATATTATACAAAGTAGATTCAGTAGTACTTGCATGGATTTTCTATACTTGTGTGTTAGAGAATAAATTCAATAAACCTAAATCTTATTAATTATAAAGTTTGGACTAGCATCCATCAGATCTTCCAAATGGATGTAAATTAGATTTACATGACTATTATTATGTATCATTCATTATCAGACAAATAATACCACTACCGTTATTAGATAAATATTGATATAAAATAAACTTTAAAGATGGGACTTTATGTTTTTATGATATAGACAAAAATTTGATATGTGAATGTTCTTTATCTAATGGTCACTATATTTTAGAAACATATATATATGTTTATAATGTAGAGGAAAATACAAGTAGAAGATCTTAATTAAATAATACTGAATTATGGCATTCGAGATTGGGCCACATAGATGTTAGACGTCTATCCAAATTGGTAAATAATGGTTTGATTGAAAATCTTACTTTAAATCCTTATCTGATTTGTGAGTCATGTATTTAAGGAAAAATGATAAAGACCCCATTTCTAGGTGTTGGACACCGTACTGGAGATTTACTGGAGCTAATACACAGCGATGTGTGTGGTCCATTAAATCATGACACTCATGATGGTTCAACATATACTTTGTGACTTTCACAGATGACAAGTCTAGATATGGATATGTATATCTGATGAAACATAAGTCGGAAACATTTGACAAGTTCAAAATATTCCGAAACGAAATAGAAAAACAAACTAGTAAATTCATCAAGTGCCTTATATCAGATCGAGGCGGTGAATACATGAGTGAAGAATTCATAAATTATTTAAGGGAGAATGGAATTCTCGCCTAATATAGCCCACCAGGAACACCTTAACACAATGGAGTATCTGAGCGTAAAAATCATACTTTATTGGATATAGTGCGAGCAATGATGAGCTATACAGATCTTCCTTATTACCTTTGGGGTTACGTTTTACTTAATGCTGCCCACATACTTAATAGGGTTCCATCAAAAGCTGTTTCTATGATCCCGTATCAAATATGGTTCGGTAGAAATCCAAGTCTTAAATATTTAAATATTTGGGGTTGTCCTGCATACGTTAGAATTGTGCAGCGGAATAAACTAGCACCCAATGGGTATAAATATAGGTTCGTTAGATATCCTGAAAATTCTTTGGGATATCGATTCTATGATTCTAAGCAACGAAATGTATTTTTATTCGCTTTGCCACTTTTCTTGAAAATGAATTTTTGATAAATAGTGGAAATTATAGAAAGATTGAACTTGATGAGTTTGATCCCAACAGCAAGGAACTTGAGATGGAACCAGAGATCCAACTAGGTGAATGATCTACAACACAGGTTCTACGTAAGTCGAATAGAATATCAAAGCCTCCAGAGAGATTATTTTTAACATCTGATGCGAGCTTTGATGTTCTCCTCTTGGAGGAAACGGATCTGACTACATATATAGAAGCAATATTGGATATCGATTCGGGAAAATGGCAGGAAGCCATGAAATCTGAAATGGATTCTATTCATGACAATCAAGTCTGAGACTTAGTTGAACTTCCTGAAGGAGTTAAACCTATTGGTTTTAAATGGGTTTATAAAAGGAAGCGAGGGTCTGATGGAAAGGTGGAAACATTTAAGGTCCGACTCGTAGCGAAAGGTTAGACTCACCGTCCTAGGATTAACTATGAGGAAAAATTTTCACCAGTAGACATGATAAATTCCATCAGGATTCGTTTAGCCATTGTTGCATATCACGATTATAAGATATGACAGATGGATGTGAAAACCACTTTCCTAAATGGATTCCCCGATGAGGATATCTATATTAAACAACCAGAGGATATTGTATCCAGTTAGACTTCAAACTTGGTTCGTAAGCTCCAGAAGTCTATATATAGACTTAAACAAACATCCTGAAGCTGGAATCGTCGTTTTGATGAGATAATTAGATTATCTGGATTCATCAACTATGTGAATATGCAACAATATCGGGTTTCATTACAACCCTAAATTAATAGTTTAGTTACAACATATACTAGAGAACTTCAAATAACTAATCAAAAATAAGCAAAACATCATGAAAGAAAAGAAAAAGAAAAACTATGTGAATTCGACAGTCTTTCGCTTCCTGGTCCTGAGTCTCTATATATGCTTGCTTGATGTGCTTTGTTCCTCTCTCATAATTCTCTTGAAGCCTTCAAAAGTATCATTCTTAGGTCTTGGAACGAACTAGTGCTTATATAGGGAGTGCTTGGAGTCTTCCTCTTTAAGAATCAGAAGTCTCATTAATTCAGGATTTCGAGGTCGCGTCGTGATGCAAGCTGCATTACTCTGTACGTCGCGATGCTCACAAACCTATATCATCACTGACAATGGCCCAATTTCGCTCTGATTTTTTCGTTTCATTACTCGTTAAGTCCACTTTAGTCGTCTTATGATCTGGACCTATTAAATAAACCCAAAGTACATCAACACGTTCATAAAACCCGAGATAACCCGCAAAAAACTAGTTAGAATGGTGGTAAATATAAAATATTAACTGGAGTGATCTTGTGCCATCTATGCATAACTATGTATGGTTAAATTAATTTTTTATTGTTGGAAAAATTAGTGTCGCATATATGTTGGTTTGTCCATTGTCAAGCCAAAGTCAAATCAATATCAAATATCAAAATATGTAATTGAAATATAGAACCTGAAAATTTAACGTAATCCAATTACTGAATTACCTACCGAAATATAATTCGGTCGGTCATTTCTTAAAAAAAATAATTAAAAAAATTTAATTTTATCAACTGAATATAATTCGGTCGGTAAACTTTCTGCATTAAAAAAAATATGGAGCCCACTGTGAACCTTAGTACCATCCAAAGGCAGGCCTAGAGTAAATCCACATAATCTACATTTAATTTTTCAAATCGATGCAATTGGTGTGACTTGAACCCTAAATCTCAAGATTGAATGTGTAGAATAATTAATCAATAAATGTATGATGTGTTTCTTATTATAATATATATATGTGTGTGTGTGTATTTTTAGCGACTGAATTATATTCGATCGCTATTTATTAGTATTACCGATCGAATAATCGATCGATTGTCATTTATGACGTCAAATTAATCATTAATGCCGTATTTATTAACCGAATATCGATTGAATATTCGATCATTAATTAGTCAAAAATTATTTTTATTTTTAATCGATATTCGATCGATAAATATCAAAATTTATCGATCGATAATTTCGTATTTTCTTGGATGGTTTATTTCTTGAAAAAATTATCATTGATTACAACAATTCTGTGTCTTTTTGCCAAATACATTAAATTTGATTGATTTGCTGACCTCACAAGAGATTAGGACTTCACAAGAGTACAAAAAGAGCCCTCCGATTATATACCCCAAAGTCCAAATAATATAATATTATCTGCGAAGGGAAAAAAATTATAAATACAATAATAACGTCATATTATTCCTATAATAATTTAATAATATATGATCATGTGTATTAAAATATTAAAAATTATCAAATAAAAGGATAATTTTTTATTTAACATAATTTCTATATATTATATAATTATTAATCTATCATATCACATTACTCATACAATAATAATACTAAAAATTACTCTAAATAAATAATTATTATTTTTAATACATAATAAAATCATTTTACTCATACTTCTCTTATACGAAAGAATTATGAATATCATTTTATTTTCTTATTTATAGAGAGGTTCTCGTCTGGCAAAACAAGAGAATGGCTTCCCTTACCATCATCTTCTTCTGTGTCTCCCAATCTTCCTCTTCTTCATTTCCAAAGACAGAGAACAAAAACAAATATCAAATTACCACCAGGTCCCCAGGGTCTTCCCTTCATTGGCAACTTACACCAGTTTGATGTGTCAAAGCCTCAAGTGTCATTTTGGGAACTATCTAAAAAATATGGCCCCCTCATGTCACTGCGTCTCGGTTTGTGCCAGCCCTAGTAGTTTTCCTCAGCAAAAATGGCTAAAGAGATATTGAAAACCCATGACCTTCAATTTTGTAGCAGGCCAGCCTTGCTAGGCCAACAAAAGCTTTCTTACAATGGCTTGGATTTGGCTTTTTCACCCTATGATGAGTATTGGAAAGAGATAAGAAAAATTTGTGTGGTTCATCTTTTTAACTCCAATAGGGTACAAAATTTTAGACCCATCAGAGAAGATGAAGTTTCTAGAATGATTGAGAAGGTTTCAAAATCAGCTGCAGCTTTGAAACCTGTAAACTTAAGTGAGATGATGATCTCTCTTACTAGCACCATTATTTGTAGACTTGGTTTTGGGAAGAGGTATGAAGATGAAGCAATTGAAAGAAGCCGGTTTCACGGATTGCTTAATGAATCTCAAGCCTTGTTTGTAAGCTTCTTTGTTACAGATTATTTTCCTCACATGGGGTGGCTTGATAAACTCACAGGAATGATACGTCGCTTGGAAACTAACTTCCAAGAATTTGATAGATTTTATGAAGAACTCATCGAGGAGCATTTAGATCCAAAGAGAATAAAATTTGATCAACATGAGGATATAATTGATGTTTTGCTTCAAATACGAAAAGATCGTGGATTCAAATTTGATCTAACTTCGGATCACATCAAGGCGGTGCTTATGGTTAGTTACTTTTAATTATTTTATCTGTATATTTAATTAATTTTGTTGAATGTGAGGCATAACGTGATTGAGAAGTGTTAATTTGATATCCTCTTAATCATGAGTTCAAATCTTGAAAATAGTCTCTTTATGGAAAAAAAAATAAAAATAAAACTGAGTGCATCAATATATTCTTTGGACTCTACTTGTAGCACTAACGCTCACTATTCGAGTAGATATTATTTATTATGGATACACATACATTCATGAAATTGTTATTGGGCTTTGCAACCCAAAACACTCTATTAGATTAGGAAAACCCATGACTTGTATGTTAGTTGAGGATCCTTCTCATTAGCGATGTGGGGTCTATGCCCACTAATCGAGTAGATATTGTTCGTTTTGGGTTCATAGTCCATCATGAATTTGTTATTGGGCTTTTCAATCCAAAACGCGACTATTAGGTTAGGAGACCCATGACTTATATACTAGTTCATGATAATTCTTGCTAGCGATGTGAGATATTATATAACTTATTATCTATTTGATCACATATTTAAACCCTAAAAATAGTCTATTTGTTAAAAAAATACTAATAAGACTAGGTATATCATAACTTTCCCCAAAGCTTTTTGTTGGAGCCTCTAATTTATAGACATTGACTATTGTTGTTTGTTTTGCAGAATGTTTTCATTGCTGGAACAGACACGAGTGCAGCAACTGTGGTTTGGGCCATGACCTATCTAATGAAGCATCCTAAAGCAATGAAAAAAGTTCAAGAAGAAATCAGATGCTTGATTGGCAACAAAAGGTTTGTAGATGAAGATGATGTTCAAGAACTGCCTTATCTTAAAGCTGTAGTGAAGGAGACGATGAGATTACAACCGACAGTTCCATTATTAGTCCCAAGAGAAACAACTGAAAGCTCCATCATAAATGGATATGAAATACCAGCTAAGACACTTGTGTTTGTAAATGCATGGGCGATCGGAAGAGATCCTGAAGCTTGGGAGAATCCTGAGGAATTTTATCCTGAGAGATTCATTGACAGTCCCATTGACTTTAAAGGTCAACACTATGAGTTGATACCATTTGGTGCTGGTCGTAGAATTTGTCCTGGATTATCTATGGGAATTGCCACTGTGGATCTCGCACTTGCTAACCTTCTTTACAAATTTGATTGGGAAATGTCGTCTGGATTGAAGATTCAGGATTTGGACTTTGATGTTCTGCCTGGAATCACCATGCATAAGAAGAATGCTCTTACTCTTATGGCAAAGCACAATGAGTAGTTAAGTCAAGCACCTCCATTAATAAGTGTTTTATAGAAACAAAAGTAATGTTATGGAGGTTGTACACGTGCGTTATCTTTTTTTTGAATTTTTTTACTTGAAATTTTTAAATATTAAGTATGAAATTTGGGGCATAGAACGTGACAATATAGATATTAAACATGAATTTTATCTTTTACCGTACAGCAAAAGATTTGACATTGATTGAGTCTCACTTGAATTTTTTGACATTAACTTAAATTTTAGATATTAAACGTGCAAATTGGGTAATAAACATACAATATCTACAAACCCGAAAATTATTAGCATTAACCTGAAGTTTTAATCATTAAATATGAAAATAAGATATTGAAAATGAAAATGAGCACTAAACATAAAAAACGGGAACTAAACATGAAAATTATGAATTTATTGTCCTATATTCTAGATATTAAATATGAAAATTGAGGTTATAAATATGTAAAATCGATCAACATGAAAATTTATTAACATTAACAAGAAATTTAAGATATTAAATTAACATGAAAATAGGACATTGAACATGGAAATATTTTCACACATAATTGACCGGTGAAATCACACACGTAACGCAAGTGTGCATATCGCTCAAGTAGTATAAAAATATCGATCCCACGAGAACTTAATTTCTATTGTTGTTATTAATTATTGATACTATTTATTTACAGGTATTTAATTAAAGCGAGAAGGGAATGATTGTTGATTGGTTGGTTGAATGTGGATTTTCTAAATAAATAAATAAATACTCAAAAGAAACTATTAAGGAAAATAAACAAAAGACACAAATATCTAGGGTTGTGATTCCACACAATATTATTCTAATGATGAATTGATTCTCTTATACATGTGTAATAACTTAGTTTGTTAACCTGGAACACGAAGTTATGCAAAAGCCTCTTCCGATTGTCAGATACACAACCCAAAATAACCCAATTAATCATATGTCTATGTTAACCAAGTTATCTGAATTTATTAGTTCAAGTTTCAATTGTGGCTAGCCCCCCCTCCGACATGTATATGTCTATTCTGGAAGGAAATCTACCTAAGAGTTTCTTGCCCTAAGGTGAGATCGTGAGCTATTGAATCTAAGGTTGAAATCTAAAATCCTTTTACAAGTTTATATTAATTTTTACCACATCAATCTTATTAATTGTCAGTTAACAAGAAGCATTAAGCTTAAGATTCAATAAACAAACCAAAGTATCACACATAAAATAATTAAATCAATTATAAAACTCGTGAATATTGTGTTTCATCACTTCCCTAGAAAAAAAATAAAATGTTGGGGTTAGGGGATCCATCTTTAATATTTCAAATGTAGAAATCTCACTTTATTATAATATCGAAATTGTCAGTGTTACTCATTTAAGTCAAACCATCCATAAAGGCGGTGTTATTATCTATCCATAAACCAGCCATATAGGTGGTAATCATCTGTCACCTAAAGACCGACCATATAGGCGGTGTCACATTATATCAAATAAATAAAACTAGTTATTAAGGCGGTATCAACTTTAATCCATATTATTAAATTATAATTTTCATATTATAAATTAAGTGAGATTAATTTATCTTATCATATTAAAGGTTTCACCCTTCCCCAGCGGAAATTAACTACTAAACATAAAAGAAAGTAAAAACAAACAAACTATTATTACTAAAAATAAAAATAAAAATACATTACAAAACTACTAAATAAAACACACAATATACAATCCTTAATTCCTTATTAAGAAACCAATAAAAATATGAAATTTACAAATGAAATTACTTGGTATTTATAGGCAAAATTTTGCCTCAACCAATTTCCTCACAAATTTCTTCACAAATTCTCCACCAAACATGGCACCAAATCTTCCACCAAACATGCAAGCATATTTGGTGGAAGTTTTGACAATTTTCATTTTTTTTTTTTTTTTTTTGTTTTGAAATGACTTTAATAATTACACATAAATACTTGCAGATGTTTTATCAATTTCGGTCATGAAAACTTCAGAATCAAAATTATTATGAACGTCAAAGTTGTTGATCTTTGAGTCTTCTTTAATCTGGAACTTTAATCACCTCAATCCAATATCAGATAAGAAATTTATGGCCAAAATACGAAAATTATGCAAAGCTGAAATTTCCAAAATTGTACTTCGTTAGAACGTCATTTCAAGTTTCCAACCTCCAAAATTCAAATATCAAGTCCAGTTTTTACCCTTATTTGTTCCACATTTCGTCCTTAATGATTCCATTGAGTCCCGATTTTATTTTATTTGTAAAATAAATAAAAACACATCAAAAGATTCATAAAACCAAGAAATCATACAAAATATTAGGTCAAAAGGGCGGTAAATAGTGATATATTTTCCGCTCATCAATAATATTGACATTTCATTGTGTACTATTGCTCATCTGAATTTCATAACATTAACATGCAAATTTGGACATTAAACATGAAAAGTATGGTATTAAACAGGAAAATGGTGTATTAACTTGAAAATTTAGGCATTAATATGAAAATATGACATTAAATATAAAATTTATGGCTTTAAACGTAAAAATTATAAAATTATTTCCTTATAAGCATTAGCTTGAAATTATTGCATTAAACTTGGAATTAAGGCATCAAACATGAAAATTATAAATTTATTCCTCTATATAGCATTAGCATGAATATTTGGACATTAAATATGAAAATATGACATCAAATATGAAAATTAGGACATTAAACATGCAAAATCAGAAACATAAAATTTTATTAGTATTGATATGAAATTTAGGGCAATAAACATGAATATATGACATTGAACATGAAAATGTATTTTCACATGTGACATAAGGTTTTGACATTTCATACGTGTACTATTGTTAACTTGAAATTTCGTAACATTAACATGCAAATTTAGATAATAAACATGGAAAAAAAACATGAACATAGTTTAAATTAATATGAAAATTTAGATATTAGATATGAAAATAAGATATTAAACATGATTTTATATTTATTTGAGATATTTATTTTAATTTATTTATTTTATTAATATTATATTATTTTAATAATTCCATTTTTATATAATTGTCAACCATAAGAGACGTCCTTCTCTGATATTGGCTCTGGTGGTGGTGCCGTAATCTTTGCTCAGAATTATTAAATAACACCTTGTACATGAAAATGAAATTATGTGAGTGGGACTCATTGTCACTCGAAATAGATGGAAGGACAAACAATAGTCACATGTACATGGAAAGCACAAAGATTTGCTTAGATTTTCTCATAGAAAATATCTAAAATTTTGACATGATTTTTTTGCCTCATTTGTTTTAGAAAAATGATAACGAGTGCTCTAACGACACTCATTAAGAATTCATTTAAGAAAAATTTTGATGGGAAAGATAAAAAAAAATCATTAATGATTTGACAATTTTTTACATTCCCCATTAAAATAATGTCAAAACTTTCCTTATATTGATTCTTAACAAGTGCCATAAGGGCACTCGTTAGCATAACCATTTGTTTTATTATAGGTGATGTTAATGAGTATCTTAGGATTTTTTTTAAAAAATTTATTTTAGGAAAATTTTGACAATATTTTTTATAGGAAATAAAAATATTATCAAAATATTAATTATATTTTTCTCTTTTTCATATCAAAACTTTACTAAAATAAATTCTTAATGAATATCGTAAAGGTACTCGTTAGGGTTTCCCTTTTATTAAATCGATATCTTTGTATTATTGTAATTATTTTTTTTAAATGAACAATAGAGGTGAAAGTGTGTTTTTTTTTTTTTTTTGCTGTTCTAGTTGGATTAATTAACAACTCTTGTGTGATGTATAAGATGACGTTTGAAATTTACTCACAGGAGTGAGAGAGAATTTAGTTATCATTTTCTACTACTTAAAAATATATATTATATTACTCTCATTTTCTTCAAAACACATGACAAATTTTAAAAGAAATGGAATATTTTTACTTTTCTATGAGATTATATTAGATTTTTTTTTATTATATTAGATTTTTTTTAATTTCAATGAGAGATTTTATTATATTTTATTATTGTAACAAGCTTATTAGTTTAATTATGTAATTAATAATAAAATAAATTATTTTAATAAGCGGCCACATGGCGAGATGAAGATATATACTTAAAGATATTTAACTAATATATATAAACCCGAACCCGAAATTTGAGTATGCAAACCCGAGTGGGTTAGGTCGGGTCGGCAAAAAAAAAGAATTTTTTTAATATATTAATTATTTTGAGATATAAATATTAACTATTTTATATTTCGAAACTTGTCATACATACAAATTTAAAATAAAAAAAAAAAGTAATAAATAAGTGAAATAATAGTAAAAATTATAAAAATTTAGAAAATTAGTAAAAAAAATTCAGGTCGGGTCGGGTCGGGTCGAGTCAAGCCGAAATTGAATTATTTTTTTTACAATCCATGCGGGTCGGGTCGAGTTACGTTGGGTCGGGTCGCGATTTGACCCGACCCTATCAACACCCCTAATATATATATATATATATATATATATATATATAATCATTTTCCGTTCTGATCCTTACAATTTGAATTTTTTCCAGATACGCTAAATGATAATACAAAATTGTGTCAAATTAACGTCCGGATTTTGTCCACCATCCTGACCGGAGCTCCGGAAGATTCATACACACACACATTTTATATATATATATATATATGTATTTATATATGTATGTATGTTTTGGCCCAAATTTTGTTGTTTACTGGAACGCGAATGTAAATGTTCTACTCCCCTGTTATTGAAAATCACAAGCAAATAATAAAGAGCACTTTAGATTTACTATATTTGTTTAATTAAAAAAAAACACGTCACATGTAAATGTCCAAAAGTCATTTTTCTTTTTTATCCTCCACTAATTTTATTTTTCTTATTTTCTTTTTTAAAAAAAAAATATTATCATTGGTAATAAACACTTTTCTATTTTTTTTGTTCCAAAAGATATTAATTCAGACCGGGTGCTTTATCCGAAATATATGTCTACTACAGTGACATCCTATTTTACTTATTCGGATATGCCTTCGAATATACTCGTTGGTAAAAAAATATTTTTCTATTAAATTTGTTTCTCAAAAATATGTTAGGAATAATTTAAACAGAAACAAATTACCGAATATGAAAATATGATTTTGATAGTGTAGTCATTATCCTTAAGGAATTAATATCCTAATTATATGTCGTTGTGGGCAGTATCACTTTCATGAATTCTACAAAACCTAATTAAAAATTCAATATAATAAATTTGAAATTTCTTCCAATAACATATAAGAAGTATTTTAAGAGAAGATAGATTGATTTTTTTTATAATAACTTTGAATTATGGAATTTTACATGTATTTATATACTTTAAGCAACCTTTGACAAGTGTAGGGATGACAAAATCCGGATCCGGGTCCGGATCCGGAAGAGGTTTCACAACCCCGGGTCTGGTTCCGGACCCGGGTAAATATTCCCTGGTCCGGACCCGAGTAGACCCTGTCCGGACCCGATTACCCGGATTCTTTTTTATTTTTTTATTTTTTTTAATTGTATTTTTTTATATATATATTTGTATTTTGTCAATTTTATTAGTTTTATTTCAATTCTTTTAATTTTTATTATTAAATTCTATTATTTATATATATATATATATATATATATGTATATATGCATAATATTTTATATTTTTTATTAAAATCTAATTTTTTTTTTTTTAATTTTTTCCGGACCCGGAATCACCCGGGTCTCGTTTAAAGACTCGGGTCCGGATTTTTTAATTCCGGACCCGGGTCGTCCGGGTCCATGTGGACCCGGGCCGGGTCCGGATCTTGTTGCCATCCCTAGACAAGAGACACTACTTTTTGAATCAAATTGTTATATTTCATAACAGTTAACTGAAATTCAAAAGAAAAAATCATTAATTTTGAAAATCATTAATTACCAATTAATTTTAGGCCGAAGTTCTCATCTTTGACTATATATATTATTTAATTCATAATCAAATTTATGTTTCCCTCCAAAATTCTCATCTATCACTTTAAATCAAATTAATGTAATAAATGTATTTAAACACTTACTTCCTTTAGTAATTTTTAGACGTGCAATTTATTTCTCTCTTTCTTTTCAAGACTACATCAAATCACTAATTATCTCTAACAAAATATACTTGTAATCCTCACAAAATTGTTTCCTTTGTTAACTTAGGTTCTGTTTTGCCAAACAAGATCATGACTTCACTTATCAGCATCATCATCATCATCCTTTCTGTTTTCCAATTTTCCATTCTTAACTTCTTTATATTCCAAAGACACAGAACTACAGCAAGTATTAAATTACCACTAGGCCCCCAAGGTCTTCCCTTCATCGGCAACTTACACCAGTCACCAGCTTGATCAATGTATCAAAACCTCAAGTGTCATTTTGGGAACTATCTAAAAAAAAAAAATATGGCCCGCTTTGGTCTTTGCGTCTAGGTTTGTGCCGGTAGGAAACAATGAGTTAGAATACTTAATAAAATTACAGAGTATTACAATAAATTAAAAGGCAATATATAACAAAAGTTAAAACAAAATTTTAGTGAAATCTGAGTCATGTGTTGCACACGATCTCCTTAAAATAGATTCACCATCCACCGTTGTGCTTGGGATAAATTGGAATCTATTTCCCATGATAAAACGGAAAGAAATAGTTTCCGTGCACCTACTAACCACCACAGCGAACATATATAATGTTCGAACTTGATTAGGATAAAATCATAACAAAGAACAACCAACACTGCAAATATAGACAATGACAAAACATCCACTGTAATGACTACTGGAACAAACAACACTGCCACTGGAATGACTACTGGAACAAACAACACAGCCATCGGAACCGTGACTGGAACGGAAGAAACAAACCACTGGAACGCCTAATACAGTGACTGACTGAGCAACTATGAGTTTTCAATTTGTTTTGATTCTTTTTCCCAACCAACTAATTGGTTCTCTTTTGATTTAAAAAATAAACTACATTATCAATAACAGTGCAGGTAGATTAAATTGACTTTAAATTCAGACTTAGTTTTGAATTCAATATCAAAATTATGACAGTTGTTGTTACAGCAAATGAAATATCATGAAAAATTTAAAGGAATTTTTTACAAAAATGAGGCTTACGCGAGCCTAGATCGATTAAGGCCACATTCGTGTAAGCAGGACGTGCGAGCACACATTAGATCAATGCCAACCAACCCCAAATCAGGTTGTGTTTTGCACCCCTTGCAAACGCACGTATAGGGAGACCCTCTATCCAAAAGTTCTTACCCACCCCATAAACTAGTACCTATATATAATACTATAAATATTTTAATTATTTCAATATTTTCCTTCTCAATAGGTGACTTTCTCATCACATATTGAAACATCATCTGATTCTGAAAAATTATCATTCACAAAAGCATCATTTTGAACGTATCAACACCATTCTGAACTGCTCACGGAGGAGAATCTGAAATTCTCAAGACCTCATCATTTCCATAAGTGGGACTCAGATTGGGATGCTCAAGACCTCATCATTTTGAACGTATCATACCATTCCGAAGTATCCGGACCGCAGTTAAGGTTTTGAAATGAGAAGATATTGGAAAATAAGAATTTAAGTGTTAAAATTAGCTCGAAATAATTTAAAAAGAGACTTGTTGCATTGAAACTACTAAATTTGAAAGAATCGTTTACTCAATTTGCGTATATTATTTTTACTAAAAAGGTTTGTTGTTCATCTAAAAAAAATAGCAAACGAACTCAGATTGGGATGATTCTTGTATCTTGAACTTGTTTTCCGAAACGAATAACTTTTGTGTTGAGCACTTTTTGAAATACGCAACATAAGGGCCTCCAAAATGACATAATTCTGAAATTTCCCCTATATTTGGGGCCAAAGGGTAAATTTTAATGGTCAATTCGTAATTTTTTGAAAAATTTGTCTATGAAAAGGGGCAAATATTCAGAAATTACAAAAATGGGGCACAACATATCCAAATTTTTGGAGAGAGATGAGAGAAAAAAGGAGATTTGGTCGGCAGATGGCCTTCTAGCCCCGTCTCCGGTATGTGCCACCACCATCAGAAACGGCTCGTTGAAACCTCACGCGTCGTGGTTAAGGCCCACGAGCCTGTTGAAGCCGTGATGAAGATTACGCCGATCCTGCTTCATTTCTTTGATCCACGTGCCAAGACAACCACCAAATCGAAGACCTCAGAGAGTACTACAAGATGGTGGTGATAATTTCTCTTATCCTTGCTCAGTGGCACACAAAACAAGGCAAAAATGAATTTCTTATGGGACCCACATAGCTCGGCATCGCCAAATGGAATTATAACAGTATCAGGGCGTTCGTGGGATTATTTGGAGTCTGTTGGTGTCCTCTAAATATTGGTAATGTTAGGGTTGGTGTTCGGAGTGCCAATCCGGATCTTATATATGTTCGATTCATGTATACGAATAATTCTTTTTTTTCATAATATTACTTTGTTATGGAAATACTTCTTATTTTTATATACATATTCGATCTAATTAGGATTAGATTAAAACTAAATATGATTTAGTGATATGTATATATTAGACAAAGACCCGATAATATATTTTGTAGTGCGCAGTTACAAAATAGTTTGTAATTGACATGGACTTATGCTAATGATATCATGTGAGTATCAGATAGAATCTATCAGTCCTGTGTACATGGCATAGGTATCAGGTACGTAATTGCGATCTAGTAAATCCATGGTTGTGGTATACTTCGGAAGCGAGTTCCGAGTGTTATTTAGAGATCATAAATTTAAAAATCGACTATATTATACCTTAGGGATTTGACGTTCTTATCTATATCCCCGGTATAATATTGATAGCCTGTGACGGATGGATTATACGTATGCAATGACCTTGACTTGCATAATTTAGCGAGATTATCTGTGGTCATCATAATTCACTAAAAGTAAAAGTACATGTAAATTTTTGTTTAATGATTCTTTTTGTTTATTTCTTTTTGAATCATTAAATTTTGTGAATTCTCCATAATATTGATTAAATTTGATCTTCATATGCTTATTTGACAGGTATTATCAACATACACGGAACCATATGATCATGGATTGTAAGTGAAAATTTTATAATATCCAGTTCTCTAGTTTGTTGGTGGTAGCACCTAAAGGTAATGGAATTTATGTTTTTATTCAAAAAACCTAATCAAGTTTTTAGTAATTGAACATCTTGCCTCAGCAAGCAATTATGTTCGCGTAAACGGTACGACTTGAAGGGTTATACAGACCCTGATTTCCAGGGAGATCCGGAGGATACAAATTCTACATCCAGATACATATTTAACCTTAATAGTGGTGTAATTAGTTAGTGATGTTCAAAGCAAAGCTCAACAGCTTATTCCACTACTGAGGATGAATTTATAACAGCTTTAAAAACTGTTAAAGAAGCTGTTTGGATTATAAATTTTATCACAAATCTTAGCATTGTGCCTGGTATTATGGATTTAATCTCATTGTATTGTGATATTAACGGAGCCATTGCGCAGGCAAAATAGCCAATGGAGCATTCCAAGTCTAAACACGTGGAAAGAAAATATCACGTGATTAGAGAGATTATTGAACGAAAAGACATAATGGTTTTAACGGTTCAAGGACAATACAACATAGCAGACTCACTTATTAAGGCATTACCTCCTAAGTTATTCGATAAAAATGTGGAGAAAATTGGACTTCGGTATTATCCGGATTAGCTCTAAGCAAGTGGGAGTTTGTTGAAATCGGTACTTGGAGTGCCAATCCGAATAATATATTTTACATTATATTTTATTATTTATTAAATAAATAACAATATTTTCATTTCAAATCTTGATAATGATAATTATTATGTCATAATACATATTAATGAGATGTATAAATATGTTGAGAATGACATCAACCTTAAGTCATATAGTAATACTAGACACTGGGTGGTCCAACATTAGGATAACATTACTATTGTAAATTATTCTTAAAGTAAATATTTCTAGTCGTTTGTTTTGGAATACAGTCGAATTCCTATAACCTAGGAGGCTAGCACATTCTGTTAGTGTCTTACACATGCCCAAGATCTCTAAACTATGATTTGTGTGTGAATTAACCAAGTAAAGTTGCGGAATACTTATATTGGTTTAGAGAAAATTCAAAATTTTCCTTTGAAGGATGATGAAGCTCCAAGTTTTGTTGAGTTCTAAAATCTTGGATGAGTTTCCCCATCACCTTAATAGACTCTCAAAGTGTTATCTTTGATCAAATTTGTGAAGCAAAAATTTTCCCGATGAAGAAATGAGCTCACGGTTTTTGGAGAGAAAAGAGAGAGAAATTGTTCCAATTTTCAAAAATTGGTGTGTATTATTTTTCAAAAACTAGGTTGGTGTAATGAAAAAGAATTCATTAAATGCAAACCAACTACTCACATCAAGCTTAAGACATTTGATGTAAGTTATGGGTCCCACCACAATTAAATTCCAAATTTAAGTTGGCTTCTCCAACACACAACTAAGCTTTGGGCCCGGGTACGTTTATTCCGATTAAACGAATTTTTCATCGCGACATAATAAAATCCAATTTAATTAAATAATAATGCCTAGCAAAATTATTACGATAGTCGCTTACGAATTAATTCCAAATTAATTCGTTTGCCCAAATTAAAATCTAATTTTAATTCCGCATTGAAATCCTATTTCAATTAATATATCCTATATATTATTTAATCGATTAATTCTAAATTAATCGCGTTCTCTCTTCTATACGAATTTAATCCCTGATAAATTCTTGCCGCAATTAATCCCATATTAATTTTCTCTTTCATAATTAATCTCTGATTAATTCTGTTCGAGTCAAATGTCATTGGTGAATCTTTAGGACGCGACCCAAGAGATTCATGGATATGTTGGCAGTAAATACGGTCATCGGACTATCCAAACACGTGCGTACCTCATACCACGTTTGTTAGGGATATGCCCTATACCCAACTTGTGGGTGGGCTATATGTACATGTATTTGTAATATTTTCATTAATAATAAAATGGCAATCTTTATTATACGTGTCTTACATAACTTATATTAAACATCAACACTGTAATAAAGCCCTTGGAGTAATAAGACGATGGCTTCCACGCTTTATGCGAATCATTACTCTTAAATGTTCCTAGTCATAGTTTTGTGAATAATCTGGGCGTTCACAAAGCGGAGAGACTAGCATGATGATATGATCCGCCCTTAAGTGGGGTAGTCGATCTCATAGGCTACTAGCGGAGATCCGTCTGCTTGGTGTATCACATGGATGCATGAGTTTCTCGTGTCCATCGAACTGACCGCCAAAAGTTTTAATATGGAGTGTTTATCCCATGTGTCTGTGAGAACTTTCATGTATCAATTATATGACTAGTCCTTTGACTTGAGGTCTTTACAATCTTATGTGTGGATCAAATAACTTTGACATTCTCCTTCCCCGGTTCAAAAGATCCGGTAATAAGGGTATGATTGGGTCATTTGTTGAAGCACATGAAGTTTGTAAAGATACAACAGAGAATCGCCACTCTCTCGGATAATATTTTCTTATAAGAGTAGTATTCCAGTTCGCGGGTTGATATGTGTGATCAGTGCTTGAGACTGTGGCCACAGCGGAAGAATCATGTGAGATTCTTGGGTTAGCACAATTCATGACACTATCAACATCATACATTTGACCATATTGGTAGACATTTTCCGTACCATAGGTCAATAGGTGGGGATACAGTGAGGCGAGAGACCGTATCATATGTAAATCGCATACAGAATGGTTATATATATCTTTCCTTCTCATTTGGGGGCCTTGGCATGTTGCTATATGTCAACCTTGGTCATTGAAATCGAACGACCATCTGATCGGAGGATAATTTATGTTCGATTAAATTATCACGATTCATTTCATGTCCAACTTTAGGGGAACTCAAAATGTCACACACAACAAAGTCGAAATCAATGGTTAACAGTGCACAGTACAAATATAACAGCATATATGATTGTTGTAGGAATTGTTCGTAAATAGTTCAATGTGTTTAATTATTGAACAGATCATTTATGAGGTTCCATAGTGGCTTAGGGATTGGTGAATGACGATAGGGGCACTTTGGGAATTGGAATTAAAAAAATTTACTATTCACGTGAATAGTAACGTGAATAGTAAATTTTTATTTTATTTTATTTATTTGTTTTGAATTCCAATTCGGCCCAAACTCTTATTAGGGTTTTATAATCTCATTAAACCACTAAATTAAGATCTAATGGCTAAAATTAAATTAGCTTTTGTCCCACATCGGATTCTTAATTAATTTTATTGTATTTGGAGCACTATATAAACCCAAAGAATTCTTTACAAATTTGCTACACCAAAACCTTTCATATCTTGGGTTTATATAAGTGAGCAACTCTAAAGTTTAAGAGTAAGCCACTGATTTTGAGGATCCTTAAGTCTAATTGACTAGAGGAACCTCGAGTTAAAAGTTTTGAGTTATTTGCCTAGGCTAGCACCAAGGGCAAAATACCCGTGCACTCAATGCATAGTCTTTCCGTTGAGTTTTGGCTTTGGTGTGTGCATCTTTGGAGGCCACACACTTGGGTGGCTCTTTGGAACGTGGAAGAGCTTGCAGAGTTCTAGAAAAGCTTGTAAATTGGAGGGAGGACTGGATGAGTCTTCGATTCAAGTAAGTATTTTTCTTTCTTTATTTTAATTAGAGTTCTTATGATAGTTAGCATGTTTAGGTTTATGTTCTTTGCATGTTTTATGAATTTTATGCTTATAATATATAGTAACATGCCTAGGCTTGTAGAATAATCAAAACAAATGAGTCTTGGGCAAAGGGAAAACGGCATAATAATTTTATTTTTCGCTGCGCACTCGCGGCCGCTTCCCAACAATGTTCTCACCGATTTACAAGACATGGTTGGCTTCTACCAAATTCTCCAGAAATATTCAACGAGGAATATACAATCTATATCAGGCGTAGTATACTAAGTATTGCGTAATAAGATCCAGTATCGGATGTCACATGCTAGGCCTAGGGCTGGCGCTATGTCTACCCCGTACAAAGTATATATCGGATCCCGCGTAACTAGTCTCTGTAATCGAATAATCATGACCTAGTCATATTATCCCGATAGCTGCAGCATTTAAAAGTACTAGTACCTTATCTTGTGTGACAATCATCTCCATATGACTGAAGTGATACTTCCATCCTAAAATCACACCCAATACACTACGTTTCTCAGTAAACCCAGCAGAGGCGTACACAGAACCTGTTAAAGCTCCGAACGAACAAAACCAAAGTAAATTGATTGTCGCAATTATTAGCGATGCAAGTCTCAGGTTAAAGATCACATACACCTACCCTGATGCGGATTCCCATAGACACATAGTCATAATACCAATGGGATTCCGAGGGGTCTATCCAGAGCGAAGCTGTTCCCGGTCCAACGGCTAACAGAAGCTCTTATCACACTTGCATAAGTATCCAATACTTAAATATATGAGAACTATGTCGTTAAGCTTCCATAACGCGCACAAGTGTAATACTAGTCTATTCCGCATTATCGATGTCCAGTCTCGATAATACTACGACTAGAGATATTTAATGATTAAACCGATCGTGGATTAATATTGTCTCATATCTTATTAATCCGATTTAACCATATGGACTTTTATCATTTATATATCCAAGTAATCCAATTACAATAATGATAAAATAGCAATTTATTTTTGTCACATAGTTAATTTGTACACGAACACGATGTCTTTACAAATAGTGATGTTATGGGTCATAATTGTCCAACAATCTCCCACTTGGCTCATAGCCAATCACTCAAGTATCTAAAACCTAAACTATGTACATATCGCTCAAACTTTTGCTGAGAAATAACTTTCGTCAGCGGATCTGCAATATTGTCATCTGATGTGATCTTCTCGATCTTCACATCGCCACGATGTATGATCTCACGAATCAGATGGAAACATCGAACTACATGCTTGGATCGTTGATGAGACCGCGGTTCCTTAGCCTGTGCTATAGCCCCATTATTGTCATAATACAAAGGTACGGGCTCAGATGCTAACGGAACTACACATCACCACGATGTATGATCTCACGAATCAGATGGAAACGTCAAAATACATGCTTGGATCGTTGATGAGACTGCGGTTTCTTAGCTTGTGCTATAGCACCGTTATTGTCATAATACAAAGGTATGGGCTCAGCTGCTAACGAAACTACTCCTAATCCAATTAGGAATTTACGGATCCAAACTGGTTCTTTTGCTGCCTCAGCTGTAGCAATGTATTCTGCTTCTGTTGTTGAATCGGCAACAGTCTCTTGCTTGGAAGATTTTCAACTCTTTGCTCCGTTGTTCAAACAAAATATGTACCCTGATTGCGACTTGCAGTCGTCTTTATCGGTTTGGAAACTTGCATCGGTGTACCCAGTCACCTCAAGTTCTCTTTCCCCATAGACTAAGAAAGCATCCTTAGTTCGTCTAAGATACTTAAAGATGTTCTTAACAATAATCCTATAACCATCACCTGGATCGGCCTGATAGCGACTGCACATGCTCAAATCATACGAGACTTCAGGTCGCGTACATCTCATGGCGTACATGATCGATCTGACTACCGAAGCATACGGGATCCGACTCATTGCATATCTCTCATCTTTAGTTTTAGGAGACATATCCTTAGATAGAGAGACGCCATGCGACACCGGAAGCACCCACTCTCTTGGACTGATCCATTTGAATCTCTTCAACACTTTGTCAATGTAAGAGCTCTGGGAGAGTGCTAACAGCTTTCTAGATCTATCCCGGTAGATCCTTATTCTAATAATAAAGGCTGCTTCTCCCAGGTCTTTCATGAAGATTTTCAATGAAAGCCAAGCTTTCACCGATTGTAGCATGGGAATGTCATTGCCAAGAAGCAATACATCATCAACATATAGGACAATGAATGTCAATGCGCTCCACTAACCTTCTTATATACACAAGCATCATCTTCGTTTTGAATGAAACCATATTCTTGTATGATCTCAACAAAACATTGGTTCCAAGAACGCGATGCTTGCTTCAATCCATAAATGGATCGGTTTAACTTGTAAACCTTGTTTGCATATTTTGGCACGATAAAACCGTCAGGTTGTTGCATATAAACATCCTCCAAAAGGTTTTCGTTAAGGAAAGTGGTTTTGACGTCCATCTGTCATATTTCATAATTGAAATATGTAGCAATAGCAAGCATTATCCGAATGGATTTAATCATGGCAACATGTGAAAAAGTCTCGTCGTAATCGACATCATGTCGTTGACGATACCATTTCACTACAATCCCAGCTTTGTACGTTTGTATGTTGCCATCTATGTTTGTCTTCTTCTTGAAGACCCATTTACAACCAATAAGCTTAACGTCTTTTGGTGCATCAACCAGTGTCCAAACATGGTTGTTATACATGGAATCTATTTCGGACTTCATAGCCTCTTGCCATAAACCGGAGTCGATACCTTGTATCGCTTACTCATACGTAGCCAGTTCATCTTCCTCAATAAGATTAATGTCTACATGAGGTGAGATCGGAAACCCATACCTTTCAGGTTATTTTCTGACTCTCTCTGACCTACGCGGTTCTTGTGTATTAGAAGATTGTGGAACAGTCTCATCCCAGATGGACTATTGGTGTTCCGTGAGAGGGTCAGTGTCAGGAACAATATCACTCTGATTTTCATCGAGTTCTACTTTCCTCCCACTTATCACTGCATCTATGAATTCCTTTTCAAGGAAAACTGCATGAAGAGCAACAAATATTTTGTTCTATTGTGGGTTGTAGAAGTAATATCTTTTTGTTTCCCTAGGATAACCTACAAATAGGCACTTATCCGATTTGGGTTCTAGTTTGGTACCATGCAAATGTTTAGCGTATTCCATGCATCCCCAAATCTTTAGGAATGTGAAACCCGATTTCTTTCATGTCCATATTTCATATGGAGTCTGTCCAACAGACTTTGACGGAACCTTATTCAAAATAAGTATTGCACTGTTCAATGCGTATCCCCAGAAGAAAATCGGTAGCTCAGTGCAACTTATCATTGACCTTACCATATCCAACAAAGATCGGTTTCTCTGTTCGGACACACCGTTCAATTTAGGTGTTCCGGAAGGAGTCCACTGTGAAATAATACCATATTCTTTCAAGTAATCTTGAAACTTGTTGCTTAAGTATTCTTACCACGGTCCGACCGTAATGTTTTAATACTTTTACCGGTCAGTTTTTCTACTTCGTGTCGAAACTCTTTGAATTTCTCAAAAGTTTCCGACTTGTGTTTTATAAAATACACATAACCATAACGCGATGCATCATCCGTAAAGGTTACGAAGTATTCATATCCACCTCTAGCCTGGCTAGACATGGGCCCACATATGTCACTATGAACGAGAGCTAATAGCTCGGTGGCACGTACATTTTTACCACTAAAAGGTGTTTTAGGTATTTTGCCTAACAAACAAGATTCGCAGACATCATATGAATTAGGATCAAATATGTCCAAGTATCCATTCTTCGAAAGAGTGAATATACGAGTCTTGTTAATATGTCTCAGACGACAATGCCACAAATAAGTCTCATCAGATTTACTCAGTTTGAGCTTTTATTTGTCATGTTATATTTGAGATTCATTTATATTCAAAATATAAAGACCATTATTAACATCTGCTGTACATATAAAAATATCATATTTATATACAAAACACCCAGTGTTCCGGAATATAAAGGTATACCTACATTGGGTTAAACTAGATACATAGATGATGTTCCTAGTCAAACTAGGTACAAAATAACAGTCACATAATGTAATTACATGCCCCGAGGGTAGATTCAAAACATAGGTCCCAACGGCCAAAACAGCGACTCTCGTCCAGTTTCCAACTCGTAGGTCGATCTCTCCTGAAGCCAGTCTCCTGCTAATCTGCAGATCCTGCACATCAGTATATATGTGAGTACAATATCCAAAATCAAAAATCCAATTTTTAAAACCAGTAGTGGACATGTTTATTTCAATAACAAACATATCTGAAGCCGGAGACTTGCCCGCCTTCACTTCCTTCAAGACCGCCTTGTACTCATGGCAGTCACGCTTCCAGTGACCCCGTTTGCCACAATGTAGGCAGACGTCTTGGGATGTGTCATTTGTCTTCCCATAAGACTTTGATGATTTAGCCTTGCCATTTTTCTTCTTTTTCTTCACACCCCAGAAGCCTTCGACCAAGCCTTGGCTTTCTGGGATGTCGAAGTAAGATGTACATCGCACTTCTTGCCCTTCAGAAGCTCTGGCTCAGCCTCTTTCAGCATCGCCATTAACTCTCCAAGAGTCTTTTCTTGGTTTATCATATTGTAGTTCATGACGAACCCGCCCCAGCAGTCGGGCAGAGACTGTAAGATCAAATCTATAGAAGTCTCCGCCTCGAAGGTAATGCCCAGCTGACCTAGCTATTCGATGTAAGCAATCATCTGCAACACGTAGTGTTCGACAAATGTACCCTCTGACATACGCGAGCGAAAGAGCTTCTTTTGCAAATCGTACTTCTGAGATCTAAGGTTAGATCTATGAAGATCCTTCAATTTCAACATCATGTTATAATGATCCAATCTTTTATTTTGATGAAGAAATTGAGGAGTCATTGCAGCAATCATGACGGATTAAGCAGTAGAGTTATCATCACAATAAGTCTTCCAAAGCTAATGCTCCACTCACTGCTCAAGTCTGGGCTCAGGCCCGAGAGGTTTCTCTATTACATAGAGTAACTTCTCAGCTCCCAGGACTATCCTGAGGTTCAGCTCCCAATCTGGAAAATTAGAGCCGTTAAAGATATTGTCACTCATGATTATGTCTCTAACGCTAATCTTTCCAGCCATCTTGATTGCTATAGTCCAACTATCCAATCAACGATTTCAAGTACACTCAAAAAGGTAATGGTTACTATAGTCCAACTATATAACCAACTACAAGTAGAGTAGTTTGAGTACAGTCCAACTGTTCAAAGAAAATAATATAAAATATTAGTCCAATTAATATATATATATATATATATATATATATAACGACGAAAATAAAATGAGCGCGTATTAGCGAGTATTAAACGAAATTACAAATTTAATACTGGCCTCCCACTATTTTTCGGCGAGCCTCTAACCCTCTGTTGAGTACTCGGGAAATCTAGTTTTCTAGTGGGCTAGGATCCCCTTTAAATAACACACAACCTTGACTTTGGCCAACAAGCTGTATGAACTTAACTAGGTAGATCTCTAAGATCAATTGGATCTCATCCAATTCCTAGATCCGGTAGGTGGACCTCCAAGTCCAAAATATATATCCAATATATTTCCTAACATTTTCCTCTGAATCAACTAAGCATTGGCTTTGGCTCAACAAGCTTAATGATTCCAGTTAAGTGCGACCCATTAACAGTGGGAAAGCTTCGTAATCCACGTCGATATTCAGAAGTGACCTTGACTTTGGCCAACAAGTCACAACTGCCCAAGACATGCGATGTATAACAAAGCTTCCATGGTTCAAACACATCCGCGATGGACAATGATCTTGACTTTGGCCAACAAATCAAAGTCAATATTGGATCTTAAGAGAGAACCACTCAATGGAAGGAAAACGCTTAATATAAAAGTGAGGGTGTTTTTCGTAAATTGGCAACCAATTTATTATCTTTGATTAGGTCTCATCATTCACCCTTAAACATGCATTCTAAAGTATAATAAGGCGCGATGAATTTTAATAATGATATGCGGATGGATATATAATACAATTTGTTCCTAGAACAAATCTCTATCTTTCTTCTCTCATGCTAGCACTTTACATTCTTCTACCCAATTACATAATACTATAAGAAACCTCATTTGGATTGAGGGGAATTGGTGAGAAGAGAAATACAAAGAGAATATGAGGTGAAAGGTTGGACACGCAGGTCCAATTTAAATAAATACCATATTTACAACAATTTCCAAAATTACCCAAACCCATCTAATATCCATCTGATATACATTATTCATACAAATACATCCAAGTATTCACACAAAGAATGTTGTCAATCAATCTAATCCAATTAATTAATCTTCAATTAATGACCATCCAATGTTCATACAACGATTTGATATGCGCGAGTCCAACTCATTTAATAATAAATACTCAAAGTAAGTATTCTTGAATTATATCGAACTACAATTTTAAATCCAATTTTAATTGTATTCAATACTAATTCATGTTTAATTCCAAATTAAACAATTACACTTATAATAGTGCCTTTTAGACTTGGATTCCAAATCCAATCCAATTAGGTCTCAAAGGCCCAATTAGCATCCAATGTTATTTCAATCAAGTCCAATGGGCTTTCAATTGATTCTTTAGGCATAGACTTTGGTCATTATGGATCCAACCCATAATGCCTTGGACCATTTAGGAATCACCATATGCCATAAAATCAATTTTGGCCCATTAGGCCCAATTAAATTATTAAAGGCCCAAAGTCATATTTTGGACTTTATGGAAATGGTTTGGGCCTAATTGGATCCAACCCAATTGTCCAAAACCATACTTGGCCCAACCAAGCCCATTAGCCCAAATACAACAAATTAGATTAATATATTATTCAAATATCACATTAATCCAATTAAAGTGTAATTAACACAATTAATTAATTAATCTAATATTTTCAAAACATTAATTAATCTAATTAATCATGCTTAAACATTCCAATTCATGTCCAACACAAATTGAAGCAAAATCAATTCTTCCAACATGCTTCATACTCACGGCAATAGGCAAGAAATTATATCCAATTTTGATTTCAATCCAATTAAATCAACAATCAATATTCATTTCATGATTTTAACACATCCAATTGTCAAATTTCAAAAAAAAAATCACCATGAGATTATCTAGGGTTCATGTTCGGCCAACTAAAGGATTTGGGGAAAACTTGATCTAATCAATTTTCACAAATTCAATCATGCATAACTCTAAGTCATCATCATCCAACATTAACCAAACAATCAATTTAGAAAAATTACATGCTCCAAGTAAAATTCCCAAATTAAAGTTAAGAACCCTAGAATTCAAATCATGCTTAGAAGGCTCTGATACCATTCTTAGTGTCATACACATGCCCAAGATCTCTAAACTATGATTTGTGTGTGAATTAACCAAGTAAAGTTGCGGAATACTTACATTGGTTTGGCAAAAATTCAAAATTTTCCTTTGAAGGATGATGAAGCTTCAAGCTTTGTTGAGTTCTAAACTCTTGGGTGAGTTTCCATATCACCTTAATAGACTCCCAAAGTGCTAGATTTGATCAAATTTGTGAAGTAAAATTTTTCCCAATGAAGAAATGAGCTCACGGTTTTTGGAGAGAAAATAGAGAAGAAGTTGTTCCAATTTTCAAAAATTGGTATGTATTGTTTTTCAAAAACTAGGTTGGCGTAATGAAAAATAATTCATTAAATGCAAGCCAACTACTTACATCAAGCTTAAGACATTTAATTAAGTTGTGGGTCCCACCACAATTAAATTTCAAATTTAATTTGGCTTCTCCAACACACAACTAAGCTTTGGGCCGGGGTTCGTTTAATCCGATTAAATAAATAAATTAAATAGAAAAATCCAATTTAACTATTAAATTTATTTTATCGATTAATTCTAAATTAATCGCTTTCTCTTTTCTATATGAATTTAATCCCAGATTAACTCTTGCCGCAATTAATTCAGGATTAATTTTCTCTCTCATAATTAATCCCAGATTAATTCTATATGAGTCAAATGTCATTGGTGAATCTTTGGGAAGCGACCCAAGAGATTCATGGATATGTTGGCAGTAAATACGGTCATCGGACTATCTGAACACGTGTGTACCCCGTATCACGTTCTCACCGATTTACAAGACATGGTTGGCTTCTAACAAAGCATTGTGCTTACCCAATTCTTCAGAATTATTCAACGATGAATATATAATCTGTATCAGGCGTAATATACTAAGTATTGCGTAATACGATCCAGTATCGGATGTCACATGCTAGCCCTAGGGCTGTTTGTGTCTGCCCCGTACGAAGCATATATCGGATCCCGCGTAACTAGTCTCTGTAATCGAATAATCATGACCTAGTCATATTATCCCTATAGCTGCAGCATTTAAAAGTAATAGTACTGTATCTTGTGTGACCATCATCTCCATATGACTTAAGTGATACTTTCATCTTGATATCACACCCAATACACTACGATTCTCAGTAAATCCAGCAGAGGCGTACACAGAACCTGTCAAAGCTCTGGACGACCAAAACCAAAGTAAACTGATTGTCGCAAGTATTAGCGATGCAAGTCTCAGGTTAAAGATCACATACACCTACCCTGATTCGAATTCTCATAGACACATAGTCATAATACCAATGGGATTCTGAGGGGTCTATCCAGAGCGAAGCTGTTCCCGGTCCAACGGCTAACAAAAGCTCTTATCACACTTGCATAAGTATCTAATACTTAAATATATGAGAACTATGTCGTTAAGTTTCCATAACGCGTACAAGTGTAATACTAGTCTATTCCGTATTATCGATGTCCAGTCTCGATAATACTACAACTAGGGATATTTAATGATTAAACCGTTCGTGAATTAATATTGTCTCATATCTTATTAATCCGATTTAACCATATGGACTTTTATCATTTATATATCCAAGTAATCCAATTACAATAATGATAAAATAACAATTTCCTTTTGTCACATAGTTAATTTGTACAAAAACACAATGTCTTTTACAAATAGTGATGCTATGGGTCATAATTGTCCAACAATGTCGTATATTGGAATTGGAGCTCCAATGATTTAACATGATGTACCATGAGCTGGGGAAGCTCGTATAGACATATGGGTATTGGTTGGGTGAATATTGAATGACTCACATATGATTTCTAATAGTTGGAAGTACACACCACCGTCAATGGGAATTTCTTCGAGTCGAGTAGCATATGTGATCATTTGACTATATGATAGCATCGATTTTGTGTGTGATCCTCCACATTTTTTGTTGGACAATTATGACCCATAGCATCACTATTTGTAAAGAACATTGTGTTTTTGTACAAATTAACTATGTGATAAAAGGAAATTGCTATTTTATCATTATTGTAATTGGATTACTTGGATATATATTACTGATAAAAGTCCAAATGATTAAATCAGATTAATAAGATATGAGACAGTATTAATCCACGAACGGTTTAATCATTAAATATCCCTAGTCGAAGTATTATCGAGACTGGACATTGATAATGCAGAATAGACTAGTATTACACTTGTGCGCGTTAAGGAAGCTTAACGGCATAGTTCTCATATATTTAGGTATTGGATACTTATGCAAGTGTAATAAGAGGTTCTATTAGCCGTTGAACCGGGAATAGTTCGCTCTGGATAGACCCACTCAGAATCCCATTGGTAGTATGATTATGTGTCTATGGGAATCCGAATCAGGGTAGGTGTATGTGATCTTTAACCTGAGACTTACGTCCGCTATTACTTGCGACAATCAGTTTACTCTAGTATTGGTCGTCTAGAGCTTTAACAGGTTCTGTATACGTCTGTATTGGGTTTACTGAGAATCGTAGTGTATTGGATGTGATGTCAAGATGGGAGTATCACTTCAGTCATATGGATATGATGGTCACACAGGATACGGAACTAGTACTCTTCAATGTTGCAGCTATCGAGAAAGTATGACTAGGTCATGACTTTCCGATTACAGAGATTAGTGATGCGAGATTCGATATATGCTTCGTACGGGGCAAACACAGAGCCAGCCCTAGGCCTAGCATGTGACATCTGATACTGG
Source organism: Zanthoxylum bungeanum (assembly GCA_019454045.1). Classification (NCBI taxonomy): domain Eukaryota; kingdom Viridiplantae; phylum Streptophyta; class Magnoliopsida; order Sapindales; family Rutaceae; genus Zanthoxylum; species Zanthoxylum bungeanum. The sequence goes on along the minus strand of SKCR01053959.1, from coordinate 19,924 downwards.
ATCGTATTACGCATTACATAGTATTACTACGCCTGATACAGATATATTCCTCGGTGAATATTTCTGGAGAATTTGGTAGGCACGGTGTTTTGCTAGAAGCCAACCATGTCTTGTAAATCGGTGATTAATTACGCCAAGAGTTAATCTGGGATTAAATTCGTATAGAAGAGAGAACGCGATTAATTTAGAATTAATCGATAAAATAAATTTAATAGTTAAATTGGATTTTTCTATTTAATTTATTTATTTTGGGCTAAAATAATATATTGGATATATTAATTGAAATCAGATTTCAATACGAAATTAAAATTGGATTTTAATTCAGGCGAACGAATTAATTTGGAATTAATTCGTAAGCGACTATCGTAATAATTTTGCTAGGCATAATTATTTAATTAAATTGGATTTAATTATGTCGCGACGAAAAATTCGTTTAATCGGAATTAAACGAACTCGGGCCCAAGTTTAGTTGTGTGTTGGAGAACCCAACTTAAATTTTGAATTTAAAAGTGGTGGGACCACTTGACTTACATCACTTGTCATTTTTTGATGGAAGTAGTTGGCTAATATTAATGAATCCTTTAACACACTCAACAACCAATTTTTGGAAAATTGAAAACACACACATCTCTCTTCCTCTCTCTTTGTCGTGTGCTTCTCTCCATTGGAGAAGAAATTTTGCTTCAAAATTTCTTCAAAGCTAGCACTTGGGGAGTCATTTGAGGTGATAAAGAAACTCACCCAAGGCTTAAACAACTCCACAAAAGCTTGGAGCTTCATCCATAAGGTGGAAAATTTCGAATTTCTCCAAATCAATGTAAGTATTTCTGCAACTTTACTTGATTAATTCACACTTAAAATCATGTTTAGGATCTTGAAAGCATGTCTTAGACACTAACAATTTGATTGATGTCATATATGTCAGAGACTTTTCACGGTCTGACTGTTAGATGTTCGTTAGGTGTGGATCGATGCACTTGTTAATCAAGTGTGTATCAATATAGGATCTGTCGGCTCGTATGTGTACCATAAGGGATTAAGGTATCGAGATGATTATTCACGATTCTTAAGACTTTGGCCAAAGCTGGTCACCTATGGTGGATCGCATATATCAGAAATAGTATTTTGATTAGTTATAAAGAATTGTGGACATGCCAACAATATGAGATGTGTGCCTCGAAAACTTGACGGTAAAATCTATGTTTCCTAAGCACAACTCTGATAGCCTACGGCGGAGGGATGGTTAAAAATATATGATGACCTCGACTTGTATAGTTCAGAAAGTTCGTTCGTGTTCTCCGCGAATTCGGAGGTAACCGAATTACGTGCATATAATCTAGACTTATATGACGAATGTGTGTCTGGACTTAAAGAGTCTCGTAATATGAAGTGTACTCGTTAAGCACTTGAGTAACCGATAATTTTATAATAAATAATATTTGATATTGTAATTTATCAATTAAAATAATTAAGTGTTATTGGATAGCATTAATTATTTATTTTGACTCAATTGGGTTAATCCAAAATCATATAAGGGTTTTGTTGTAATTTCATTAAAAAAAAAAATCTATCATTTGAGGATATTTTGATAATTATAAAATATGTAATAATAGGTGTATTTGGCTTTATTTAAATGGATTAAACCAAAATTGTAGACAATGAACTAATCAATTAGTTAAACTTTGTCTAGATTTAATTGGACTAAATCAAAAAAGTGGTTGACAATGAACTAATCAATTGGTTTAAACTTTGTCAGATTTAATTTGATTAAATCAAAATGATAGACAAATGTGATTAGTCACACATAATTATACATATTTACCCTTTTATACTAAATATCAATATTTATTAATAATAAATTTATTAAATCAATAAACTATAAAATAAAATAATCTAAAAATTGAAAATTGAAAATTATTTTAATTAAATAATTGTATTTTATTTATACGATGTTGATTTAATTATCAATGTTATTTTAATTAATTATAATAATTTTAAATATATTTATAATAAAATTGTTATTAAATACTAATACTTTATTTATAATATTAATCTATTTTTATAAAATAATTATAAATATGAAAAATAAACAACTAAAATAAATAACAGTGTATTATTATTACCGGAATCCGGGATCGAGACTGAGACTCGGAATCGCAGGCCGGGATGGGTCCCGGTATGACCCCGATCCTGGGCCCTGGTCCCGATCCCGTTCGGTACAATTCAGTTTTTTAATTTTCAATAATAATAATACTAAATTAAAAAATTAATAACATTCTCTGAATCTAATTTTACTTAAATTTTTGTATACTGTAACTTTTCTAATCATCCAATTACAGTTAAAAAGTTTTTCATAAGATATATCACCATTTAAATTATTTAAAATATATGAAAATAAAAAAATAAAAAAATAAAAAATAACCAAAGAAAAAAATTATAAATATTCATGAAATTAATCATCACTAAACACTAAATCAATTAAATAATGTAATAAATATAATTATAAAATAACAACATAATATAATAAAAATATTTAAAATTTCAATAAATTAAATTATTTAATTCATTCAGTTCGTTTGATTTTTTAATTAGAAAATTATATTGATTCGGTTCAGTTGGATTTTTAATTAAAATATTGAAATGTTCAATTTTTCCCATTCGATTTGATTTTTTCGGGTTCGATTTTTTTTTTTTTTTTGTCAACTCCTATTTGAACAGAACCGTTAACAAAATGCGGAGAAAAATGTAATTTTAGAGTGCCGTTTTGCCATATTATATTTACGCATTAAAAAAATTAAAAACAAGAAATTAATAAACGAAGCACGGGATTTACGTAATATTATGGAAATTGAATCATAAATGGTGCAAAGTGAATGCCTAAAATTTCAACATTCAAAATCCCCCACCCTACATCACAAATTAATAATTAATGTCGAAATTCAAATATTGGTTCAACAGAGGCATAAGTAACGTAATATCATTTCCAGTAAAACGCGATGTGTTCAAATTTTGATCATCAATAAATTAGTAAATGACATACATGAATATCCATTTTTTTAATTATTTTTGAATATTTTAACAAGCGTGACAATAAATTATTAGATTATTACACGGATGACGTCTTATCTCCGTTTATAGATTTTCTGGAGTTATCGGCTGCTATCTGCTTTGAAACTTGAAGATCAAATGACTTTTGAAGCTTGTCTATAAAACTCCCCATCAACCACAAGCAAGAACTCGCTCGATTGCTGTTTTGATTGATATACATATTCAGAATATAATAATATGGCAGCTGGTTGTCCAGGTATGTAATTTTTTTTTTTTTTTTTTTTTTTTTTTTTTTTTTTTTTTTTTTTTTTGAAAACCAACTCGATTATATCAATAGGGCTACCAAATATTAATTGATAAATGATAAAATTTGGATCTAGATTTTACTACATTTGCTTCTGGATTTGATTTTACGAATCTACATCCGAATCTAAAATTATTTGAGGTATATCATGTTCGGATCTATGGATATTTGAATCCAGATAAATACATATATTTATTTAAAGGAATCATGATCCCGATTTTTTACCTTATATTAGAGTTTTAAATTCGGATCTGGATTTTATTATATATATATATATATATATATATATATAATATCCAGATCTTCATACTGGTGCTAAAATCTCATAAGACTTGGATTTTTACGGAATTTTCCAGTTCTTCCGGATCTTTTTGAAGGTAGACCGAGATAATTTTGTCATCTCTAAGGGTTCCACTGTGTATATTAGGACAATCCACGATAGATATAAATATGTATGTTCATGGGTGTAGGCATAAGCTCAGGCTGATTGTAAATTTCATCGTTAATTTTAAATTTAGTCCTCCTGAAATTTGAAATTAGTCCCACCTTAAATTTAATCATAGTTCCGCCATTGGAGTGTGTTGTTTCTAATATGGGTTGATATATTTGCAGGTAAGAACAGGTGGTCGGTGAAAAAGGGGATGTTGCTTCAGAAAAGATAGAGTGAGAATCCTAATGTTAATGCAATCGTTTTACCGGATGGAACTCCAGTTACCGGTTTGGGTTTGGGTCGACAATAATGGCAAGGTCATTCGAGTTCCTCACGTTGGCTAGAATTATCCAATGATCATCATGTTTAATGAATAAATAAATAAGTTGTTGATGGTGTTTTCAGGCACTACGGCATTTAAGACAGCACAACAAGGACAAAAGGGTAAGTTCGCTATCTGGTTGAGATCATGAGGCCGACCCCGACCGTTCATATGAAAACCGACCACTTTGGTTCAAATGACCGAGCACTATAGATGTCGGCAGAAACGTCTCAGCATAAAGATTGTCATGGCCGACCTCATTAAAGACCGACCAGATAACGGACCGAGTTCAAGACAACGGCACCCCATTCTTATGGATAAGATAAGGAAAACATCCTACTTTCGCAAGGAGAGAGAGTCAGAATCCAGAAGGGAAAACGGAAGAAGAAGGCAATACCGGATCAGGAAACCCTACAAGAAGAGAAGATTGGTTCAAATAGGATTTCTTATACAAATAGGAATCTGATTTCTGTAGTTTTATAAATAGAAGGATAGAGCATGTGTAAAAGGCATCTGAAAATCATCACAAGAGTGAGAGATTAGAATCATAGAGCTCTAATTTGTAAAAGCAAGGAAGAGACTCGAGGAGTGTATTTGAGTAATAAAAAGCACCATCCTGTTCTTGCCCGTGGACGTAGGTCGGATCCCAAAATCCGCCGAACCACGTTAAAACACCTTGTCTGATTGGCGTATTTTCTTGTTTTCCGCTAAATTTGCCTTTGGTCCCCCATAACCAAACAAATTCACAGTTGGAGGAGGATTTCCTCGGGAGTGATATTCCAATATTACCCTGAGACCAAAATCCACCGTCAACAGTTGGCGCCGTCTGTGGGGAACTTCACAAAAAGCAGTTCACGTGAGAAGACAAATGGCGGAGGACGGAAATCACCAACCAGGAGGCCCGGCAATAGACTGGGATGAAAAGAATGGAAGATGGCATGAGGTCTATGATGGATCGACTGGAAAGAATGGAAGGAGCAAACAACGAGGAAACTGAAACCGAGGCCAGACAAAAGAGGAAAGAGAAGGAGAGAGGAAAAAGAGTAGTAGACATAAGCGAAGACGAGGGACCCAGGAAGAGAGGCCCCTATGGGATAAGATCTGCGGTGGTAGGGAGATCAGAAGACACATGGAAGAAGAAGAGGAGGAACAATCACCCGACCCCTCCTCCGACAGTTTTTACAACTCCAAGAAAGAGGATAGAAAGTATAACGAAGACGTACAGGAGACCTCTGAGTTTGAAGAACGCCACGCCCGGGGCAACAGGCGAACAGAAGAACACAGGAGGCGGCACGGGGGCACAACCCGAGAAATAAAATCTTGGTTGAGAAAAGAGATGACAAAGTGGGGAGAAAGCCTCAAAGTCGGGGCGGGAGACACCCGAGGCGAGGAAGAGGGGTCTCCCCTTACGGAGGAAATAAGAACAGCGCAGAGTTTCCAAAACGATTTAACATGCCGACCATGGCACCATACAAAGGCCACTCCGACCCAAAATCCCACATTGAAAACTTTGTCCTCCTAATGGAAGTACAGGGGGTAATGGGCGACGCCATATGCAAAGTATTTCCCTTAACTTTAGGGGGACCTGCCATCCTATGGTATAGAAGTCTGGCCCCGAGGAGCATTCAGAGCTTCTCCCAACTTAAGAAGTCGTTTATCCGGCATTTCAAAGGAGCCTGCACCCCTAAAAAAACAATAGGGGAACTAAGGCTCATAAAACAAGGAGACGACGAAACACTGAAAAGCTTCATTGAAAGGTATCATGACACTGTACTCGAGGTCGGAGGCTACGAATCCCAGGAAGCCCTGGAAAGTCTGAAAGGGGCCCTAAGGGTCGGGAAACTATGGACCCACCTGAGGATCCACGAAACACCAGACTACGCTACTGCACTGGAGGTGGCCAGGAAGTACGTCCTACTAGAAGGAGAGGAGAAAGTATCCCGGAGAGGGACAACCGCCAGAGAAAGGGTAACCAGGAGAGAAGACCACCGGCGACCAGAGAGAGAATTCCGGAAGTTCAATCCAAGACCCAGAGAGTTCAAACCAATGGCACAAAAGAATCAAAGCAAAGGACCCGCAACTCAAGTAAACCATGTGGTCCGAGAGGAAGCGTATATTCCCCTAAGCAAGCCGCCAGGAGAAATCATCATGGAGATACGGGAAAAAGGCCTCTTAATAGAGCCCGACCTCAGAAGATTTCCCCCAGACAGAAAAAACAAAAGATCCTACTGCCTGCACCACAATCTAAAAGGGCACACAACCGATGAATGCAAGGACCTGCGAGAACAAATGGAGGACCTGGCCCGGAACGGGTACCTGAACAATTACATCGACCACAATATCATGGCCGCCAGACAAAGGACAAGGAATCGAGAGGTGAACGTCATCGCAGGAGGGGCAACGCTGGCCGGGGACTCAAACCGGTCGAGGAAAAATTATAGCCGAGCACGGGGAACAGAGGTGCTGAAAACAGAAAAAATCCCAAACCCCCGAGGAAGTCGGTCGACACCCGTCATGTTCACCGATGAAGACGCTCAGGGGGTAAGTTTCCCCCATGACGACGCACTAATAATCAAAGCAACAATCGGCGGCACAGAAGTGGACAGAATCCTGGTGGACCCCGGGAGCGCAGTAGACATAATTTCCAAAGAAACTTTGGAAAGCCTGGGGGTAGAATGCACAGCTCTAACCAAAGACATCACCCCCCTGTACGGTTTCGGGGGATCAACGGTCGTCCCGCTGGGAAGAATTCAACTAGCTATGACAATCGGGGCCACCCCCAAAACCCGAACAATCATGATAAACTTCACTGTAGTAGACTGCATGAGCAGTTATCAAGTCATTGTCGGCCGCCCCTTCATGATGAGAACCAAGGCTGCAATGTCCTGTTATTACTTAAAATTGAAGTTCCCCACGCGGGAAGGGATCGGGATCATATGCGGGAGCCAGAAGGTAGCCCGCAGCTGTTTTGCCACTTACTCACGAGAGACCCTCTGCGTAGGAAAGAGGCACCAAGAAAAGACAGAGGGACGAGGACGACGAGAATACGAAGGAAGACCTTGCTCCTCGGCCCGATAGAGATGCACGGCTCGGAGCAGCCGAAGAATTAGAAGAAGAAGTAAAACTATTCGGGCCAAAGAAAAGCATAAAAATAGGGGGAAGTCTAGACGAGGCCCTAAGAAAAAACTTGTTGGAATGTCTGCAAGGGTACCCCGACGTTTTTGCATGGGGACACGATGACATGCCCGGAATCGACCCAAAATTCATAAGCCATCACTTAGCAGTAAACCCATTACACAAACCAGTAAAACAGAAGAGAAGAATATTCAACCAGGAGCGGTGCGGAGCAGTAGCGACCGAGGTGGAAAAATTGCTGAAAGCCGGTTTCATCCGGGAAGTAAAATACCCAGAATGGGTGTCCAACGTAGTACTGGTGAAAAAGTCTAACGGAAAGTGGAGAATGTGCGTAGATTTCACCGACCTCAACAAAGCATGTCCAAAAGACAGCTTTCCCCTCCCAAATATAGACCAACTGGTAGATACAACAGCCTGCCAAGGGCTACTAAGCTTCATGGACGCCTTCTCAGGATACAATCAAGTCAGGATGCACCCTGCGGATGAGGAGAAGACCACCTTTATTACTGACCAAGGGCTATACTGCTATAAAGTAATGCCTTTTGGATTGAAAAATGCAGGGGCAACTTTCCAGAGACTGGTGAACAAAGTCTTCAAACCGCTCATCGGCACGACCATGCTGGTTATGTCGACGACATGATAACAATGTCCGAGGAACCAAGAGACCATATAGCCGACCTGAAGAAAACTTTCGAACTCCTGAGGAAACACGGTCTAAAGCTCAATCCAGAGAAGTGTGCATTCGGGGTAGCCTCGGGAAAGTTTCTGGGCTACATGGTAAGTTCACGAGGCATTGAAGCAAACCCGCAAAAGATACAGGCCGTGCTAGACCTGAAGTCTCCCCGGACAGTTAAGGAAGTGCAAAGCCTTACAGGAAGAATCGCCGCACTCAACCGGTTCATCTCACGAGCAACCGACAAGTGCCATCATTTCTTCAAAGTCATCAAGAAAGCTCAAAAAGGGGTCGACTGGACACCCGAGTGTGAAGAAGCCTTCCAGCACCTAAAACAATACCTGGCACAGCCCCCTCTCCTGGCCAAACCCCTCCCAGGGGAGACACTGTATCTATACCTGGCCGTCTCAAAGCACGCAGTAAGCTCGGCACTGGTACAAGAGACCGACCACGTCCAGAAACCAGTTTACTACGTCAGTAAAGCCCTGCTGGACGCAGAAACTCGATACCCCACACACGAACTCGTCGCCCTATCCCTGGTCACACAGCTCGGAAGTTACGACCCTACTTTCAAGCCCATCCGATCAAAGTATACACGGATTTTCCCCTGAGACAAATCTTGCAGAAACCGGAGGCCTCAGGGAGACTGATGAAGTGGTCAGTAGAAATAAGCGAGCACGACATCTCCTACCTCCCAAGAACAGCAATAAAAGGGCAAGCCTTAGCAGACTTCATAGCAGAGCTCACAGAACCGCAGGTCTTGGCCGTAGAAGAAGACAGGTGGAAAATGTCTGTAGACGGGTCCGCAAGCTCGCACGGATACGGAGCAGGGGGGTAGCACTAAAAAGTGAGAAGGGAGAAGAAATACTGCTCGCCCTCAAATTCGCCTTCAAAACTACAAACAATGAAGCAGAGTACGAGGCGATACTGGCCGGACTAAGGCTGTGTACGGTAGTAGGAGTCCACAATGTAGTGATCAGGAGTGACTCTCAGCTAGCAATACAGCAGCTGAAAGGAGATTTTCAAGCCAGAGAACCAGCCATGGTAGCTTACTTGGCCGAAGTAAAAAAGTGGGTGGAGAAAGTAGGAAACGTACTCTTCGAACAGGTCGGACGAGAAGACAACTGCGAGGCAGATTCCCTGGCCAGGCTTGCCTCTTCAATGAAGACAGAAAACCCCAGGGTAATCCCTCTTATATACCTCCAAGAAAGAAGCATAGGGGAGACAGAGGTGGACGTGCTAGAAGAAGAAGACAAAGATTCATGGATGCAACCGATCAGGAGATATCTAGAAACAGGAGAAACCCCCGAAGATAAAAAAGAGGCCAGAAAGCTGAAATTCAAGAGTACCAAGTTTTCTCTGATTGAAGGAGTACTCTACCGGAGAGGATACACCGTACCCCTCCTAAGATGCCTAGCACCAGAAGAAGCAGACTACGTGCTCAGGGAGATTCACGCGGGCATCTGCGGAAGTCACGCCGGAGGAAGATCAATCGCCTTCAAAGCCTTGAGGCAAGGGTTTTACTGGCCAACCATGCACCAGGATGGCATGAGGATAGCACGGAAATGCGAAGGTTGCCAGAAGAATGCCAACCTCTACCATCAGCCGGCCGAGCAACTGACCACCATATCCAGCCCCTGGCCTTTTGCACAGTGGGGGCTAGACATCATAGGGCCAATGCCGAAAGGACGAGGTCAGGCAAAATATGCAATCGTGGCCATAGACTACTTTACCAAATGGGTAGAGGCAGAGCCCTTGTCCACCATCTCAGAAAAGAAGGCCACAGAGTTCCTGAAAAGAAATATAATCTGTCGGTTCGGAATCCCCCAAGCGATCATCACTGACAACGGAAAGCAGTTCGACAGCAGGGGATTCAGAAAACTTTGTGAAGACCTCCAGATAACCTTAAAATTCGCCTCGCCGGCCCATCCCAAGTCGAACGGGCAGGTTGAAGCCACCAATAAAACCATCAAGTCAAACCTGAAAGCTCGGCTCGGATCAAGCAAAAGCCTATGGGTCGAGGAGCTACCGGAGGTACTGTGGGCACACCGAACGACCTTCAAGGACTCAACAGGAGAGACACCCTTCTCCCTATCATACGGATGTGAGGCCGTCATCCCGGCAGAGATCGGAGTATCAACCCACCGGGTCCGTCACTTTGAAAACGAACGGAACAAAGAACTTATCAAAAATCACCTCGACCTGATCGAAGAAAGAAGAGAGCAGTCAGCAGTAAGAGCAGCCATCTACCAACAGAGAATGGCCCGATTCTACAATAAGAGAGTTCGGACCCGCTCCTTCCTGCCAGGTGATCTAGTACTAAGAAAGGTGACCCTAAACACCCGACGACCTGAAGAGGGTTCGTTAGGTGCCAAGTGGGAAGGACCTTACAAGATCATTGAGATAGTAAGACCAGGAGCCTACATCCTGGGGCGTCTGGACGGCACGAGGTTGAAGAAACCATGGAACGCCGAGATGTTACGAAAGTACTTCCCGTAAAGACCAACTTTCCTTTCTTCTATTTTCTTTTTTTTTGCAGAAGCCGGACAAAACACCAAACCAGAACAACTGTTGTAAAAAGGGCGGTCCACCCCCAAACATGAATAAAAATTCATTTTTTGACGAAATCCTTTAAATTCGAAAAACAACGGATCGGGGCTGGATTTCATTCCGCTGAGGCCGTTTGTTCTAACAGCTCGGGGACGTAACATTCCCCCGGAGTCTGTCTTTGGACTGGGGACGTAACATTCCCCCAGTGCCAAGTGATTCTAACAGCTCGGGGACGTAACATTCCCCCGGAGTCTGTCTTTGGACTGGGGACGTAACATTCCCCCAGTGCCAAGTGATTCTAACAGCTCGGGGACGTAACATTCCCCCGGAGTCTGTCTTTGGACTGGGGACGTAACATTCCCCCAGTGCCAAGTGATTCTAACAGCTCGGGGACGTAACATTCCCCGGAGTCTGTCTTTGGACTGGGGACGTAACATTCCCCCAGTGCCAAGTGATTCTAACAGCTCGGGGACGTAACATTCCCCCGGAGTCTGTCTTTGGACTGGGGACGTAACATTCCCCCAGTGCCAAGTGATTCTAACAGCTCGGGGACGTAACATTCCCCGGAGTCTGTCTTTGGACTGGGGACGTAACATTCCCCCAGTGCCAAGTGATTCTAACAGCTCGGGGACGTAACATTCCCCCGGAGTCTGTCTTTGGACTGGGGACGTAACATTCCCCCAGTGCCAAGTGATTCTAACAGCTCGGGGACGTAACATTCCCCCGGAGTCTGTCTTTGGACTGGGGACGTAACATTCCCCCAGTGCCAAGTGATTTAACAGCTCGGGGACGTAACATTCCCCCGGAGTCTGTCTTTGGACTGGGGACGTAACATTCCCCCAGTGCCAAGTGATTCTTTCAGCTCGGGGACGTAACATTCCCCGGAGCCTGTCTTTGGACTGGGGACGTAACATTCCCCCAGGGCCAAGTGATTCGAACAGCTCGGGGTCGGGCGATGTCCCACCGAGTCTGTCTTCGGACTGGGGAGGTAACATTCCCCCAGTACCAAGTGATTCTTTCGGCTCGGGGACGTACATTCCCCCGGAGCCTTTCTTTGGACTGGGGACGTAACATTCCCCAGGACCAAGTGATTTACTCAGCTCGGGGTCGGGTTACGTCCCACCGAGTCAAACTCCTTCGATTTGGGGAGGAAACATTCCCCCAAATCAGGGACCATTACCCAGCTCGGGGTCAGGTTAGACCCCTCCGGTTCATAATGACCTCTGAAGGGTCTCATATTGTTCGGACAACAACAAAAACAAAGGAGGGAAGAAATAAGAGAAGACATAAATATACATGTGTATATAAAAAATATAGTGTTGTTACACAAAAAGTTGAAGTGTACATAGGGCCCCGGTAGGGTTACCCTTTTCATTCAGCCCGCACAGGGGCAGGAATTTCTTCCTCTGATGGTTCAGGTGGCGGAAGAAGCGGCTCGGCATCAGGAGGAGGAACAGCTGCTTCATCCTCGGCTGCACGACAGACCTCTACTTCAGGGGCAGGGATCTCAATGCAGTCTTCACCGGCGGCCGGAGCCTCAGGACGTTCTTCGCAAGAAGCCTCGGAAGCTGGAACAACCGAAATAGGGGCGGGATCCATCACCTCCTCAGGAAGGGAAGGGAGCCACTTCCTAAACTCCTCCTCGGAGATATCCCCCTTGCAATAACTGATGGCTGCACGGATGGGGTCCATGTTCAGATTTGGCAGCACCATCGGAATCAGCTCAGCACAGTCACCAACCCCCTCTAGGCGGATAGCCTCCTTCTCGGCCTCAAGCTCACCCTCCCTCTTCTCGAGCTCGATCTCCTTCTCCTCGAGATCAACCTCTCTATCCTCAAGCTCGGTCTTCTTCCTCTCAAGGCTATCTCGGGCCCGTGCAACCTCCTCGTCTTTATCCTTCAACTTGGCCTCTGCACTTGCTACCCTCCCCCGCAGGACGCCGATCTCAGACTGGGCGGTCTTCAAATCCTCCCGGGCGGTGTCAGCAAGTTTTCGCTCCAGCGCAGCCGCGGCCTTAAGAGCCTTGTTCGTTTTGAAGTTTCAACGGCAGCCAACTGAAGGTTCTCTATCGTCCCATCCCGGTCAGCCAGCTTTTCCTCCACTTCGGAGAGACGATTTTGAAGCCTCTGGGCCTGACCACCCTCAGACAACAAAGTCAGGAGAAGACCCTTATTCTTGGCCATGAGATAGTTGGCCTGCACACAAAAAAAGGAGAAAGGCGTCATACACAAAACAAAAATAACCAAGACCCAAAGATCAGGAAGAGAAGTGAAAATACCTTCGCCATCTGAGAACTCATCTCCGCCACAACACCTTCAGGAGACACATCCTCATACCTCGAGACCTCCTCAGGAGGAATCACCTCAGCCAATTCATTAAAGGCCGGCACTAAATGAGAAGTGGCCTCCCGGATGTTTTCCCCAAGTCATCCACCCCGAGGACCACAGGGCCCTTCCGTTTTTTGGAGGAGCTTTCAGAGGACTTCCTCGCCCTACGGACTTCCTTCCTCTTAACCGGAGCGGTCCTTCCTCCTCCTCTTGAACCAGCTCGGTCTCCTCGGCCCCAAATGGACGCCTCCTCTTCCTAAGAGGCTTTGGCGGACTGGTAAGATGAGCGGACCCCGATGATTGTGCACCAGGAGAAGAGAGACCCCGAGCAGTAGGCTGGACATCTCCTCGAGACGCCCGCTCAGCCCCAGCAGTATCAGACTGTGCCCGCGAAGACCCAACATCAGCACGACCGGCTTTCTTCATGGTACCGGCCAACTTCTCAAGAAACTTAGGCCTCTTCGACATGCCTACAAAGAAAGAAGGAAATCAGGGACCGAGCACATAACTAAGATATCAAACGTGATGAAACAAACAGGGAAGATCATTAAAACAGTCAGTAAACTTCTACCTATCCGACCCGAGACCTCTGAAGGAGCAGCCCGGACAAGGCCTGACTCAACAAAGGCCGCATTATTGACCAAGTCCTTCCAACGGGCGGCATAATTCCGAGCCCAAGGACACCCGCTTCCGAACCTGACGAGAAACCTTGGGAGCATCTCGCCAACAAGCTAGGAGGAACCAGAGAAGTTAAAAACCTTAAAGAGACTAAAGAACAGGAAACAGAGAAAGAGTGAAGGAACATTAGACTCCTAACCTCCAGCCCTGAAAATATCCGGCACCAAGGTCTCCCCTTCATCTGAAAACAGGGACCGCCCCCAATCCCCGGTAGCCCAAAACCAAGATCCTTGAAGTTCTTATTGGAATCAGGGAGCTTCTGGACGATATTCATAGAGCTATTGTAAGCAGAGAGAGAGATAATACCAACCATGATGAGCCTTTGGGTTGGCCTTCAGGCGATACACCCTCTTCATCTCTTCAAAAGAGGGCTCCCCAAGCCCTGCCCGATGCCAAGCTGTGTACAACCCGGCCAAAATTCTCCAACTATTCAGACTCAGCTGACAAGGGGCGATCTCCATCCAGCCAACATCCAAGCGAAATAAGGTTGGATTGGCAACCGTAGCCCGCACTCAAAAAAGATAGGAAGGAGTGCTACCGAGCCTTCGTCGGGTTGGCTGGCACGATCCATAGGGCCGGGAACTTCAAGGGCGATGTCTATCGGAATATTATACCGCTGGCGAAGAAGGCGCGAGATCATCCTCGGTTATCTTGGAGGACGGTTCATATCCAGAGCCGACGACCCAAGTTCGCCAGGCTCTGGGTCCTTCCGAGGAACCCTTTGATGGTAGGAGTCATTTTCGATTTCAGAAACCGTAGGGCTAGTATCGAGGTCCTCTACACTAGGTGCCCCTGAGCCCGAGGAGAGCTCTTCAGCAGGAGAGGTTGAAGCCTTGACAAGCCCTTCGGAAGAAGAACTATGGGTAGACATCCCTGACACCCAGAAAAACAGAGAAGAGAGGAGAATCAGTCTATGAGAAGCTACCCACGGTGCCCGTGCTAAACTAGATTTGGAGTCTCTAAAAAGTGCCCTAAAGCAAGACCCAGCAAAAACCACAAGTCTCTCCCTAAGCAAAATAAACAAACAGAAACACGCATAAAGAAGAAAAGAAGAAAAGTCGCTCAGAAGAAACTTACTTGTTCTTCTCAAAAGCAGGAGGTTATACGGTGCGGTGATGCTCGCTCCTTAGGTGCTCGGCAACAAAGAAGAAAGATAAGACCGCGGATGAGCTTCGAGAACACGGAGTCGAATGGATCACAAAGAAATTACAGAAGAGAAGCAAACGATTGCCGAAAAAGATGGAACAGTAGAGGCCTCGCCTCTTATAGTCATGACCGGGACGCTCGTGACCATTGGATTAAAGGAGGACCGGATGAACGCCAGGTGTCGACTGCAAGAAAGAGGTCTCCCAAAATTGAACAAACGGCGTTGAGATCAGCCCACTGTGGAGAATGCCTATGCACGGTCGATCGTCCCCTTTGGCGGGAACCCGGCGGATGTTTGACAAGTGTCGAGGCAATAAGAACCCTAAAGCTGATTTGACAGGCATTTAAGAAGACATGACGGTTGTGCGTCTCGAGGAAAGATGATTGGAAACGGCAAGAAAATTTTTTTTTTGCATTCTGGGACGACTACCAGCGAAGACAACAGCACACCCTCTTCATATAGTTCCCGGCACCAACTCACATACTCGTTGGAACCGAGAACTAGGGGACAGATGTTGATGGTGTTTTCAGGCGCTACGGCATTTAAGACAGCACGACAAGGACAAAAGGGTAAATTCTCTATCTGGTTGAGATCATGAAGCCGACCCGACCAGTTCATGTGAAAACCGACCACTTTGGTTCGGGTGACCGAGCACTATAGATGTCGGCAGGAAACTCTCAGCATAAAAGATTGTCATGGCCGACCTCATTAAAGACCGACCAGATAACGGACCGTGTTCAAGACAACAGCACCCCATTCTTATGGATAAGATAAGGAAAACATCCTACTTTCGCAAGGAGAGAGAGTCAGAATCCAAAAGGGAATGGAAAGAAGAAGGCAATACCGGATCAGGAAACCCTACAAGAAGAGAAGATTGGGTCAAATAGGATTTCTTATACAAATAGGAATCTGATTTCTGTATTATTATAAATAGAAGGGTAGAGCATGTGTAAAAGGACATCTGAAAATCATCACAAGAGTGAGAGATTAGAATCATAGAGCTCTAATTTGTAGAAGCAAGGAAGAAGACTCGAGGAGTGTATTTGAGTAATAAAAAGCACCATCCTGTTCTTGCCCGTGGACGTAGGTCGGATCCCAATATCCGCCGAACCACGTTAAAACACCTTGTCTGATTGGCGTATTTTCTTGTTTTCCGCTAAATTTGCCTTTGGTCCCCCATAACCAAACAAATTCACAGTTGGAGGAGGATTTCCTCGGGAGTGATATTCCAATATTACCCTGAGACCAAAATCCACCGTCAACATTATATGAATAGTTAATAAGCTAATAAGATGGTCGCTTCTAGTTCATGGGTTTGCTTTGAATTGGGATGGATAATCCTTGGGGGATTTAACCTATTCGTTTTAAGTTGGGTCCGGCGACAAGATGATACAATAGTTTGCTGATTGTTAAATATCAAGAATTGAGGCCCGTAATATTTCTAAGATTGTATTTCAAAATTCTATAATCTAAATGATTGTAAAATTCGTTTTGCACTAATATAGATACCTTTTTGGGGAAAGAAATATTACCAAATGAATTTTTACACATGATATTTCATTGAATTTAATTCAAATTGAAAACATGAAACGGTATGATTTAAATAATGTGATTTTTTTTTCCCAAAGGTAAAATTACTATTCGATATGAACATGACGTATTTACCCTTGTTGATGACATATTTTCTTTAACTCTGTTAAAAGGTAAATAGTAAAATTGTACATTATTATATATTAGGATGGATCGGATAACATTTCAAAAGTTTTCAGGTAATTTTGAGCTTTGACTAATCTTCGGATGGAAAAATGACTTTGCCCTATAAATTATAACATGTAATGAAATGATGGAGGTCTTTAACTTCCAATAATCTTTATAAAAGAAATTTGCAAAAACCCTAATAAATAAATCTTCGACCTTGTTGGGGAAATTAAGTTCGTTTTGTTCTTCATTTATTATAATCTAAACCTCAAAGGTCTGTTCTTCTTTCAAAACTGAATTACAAAGTACTTTGAATTATACACTTTCATTATCCACATCTTATTTCCAGCTATTTTTCTCATATAATTATACAAAGTACCAAATTATACACTTTCGAAACGCCACGTCATCAAGCTTCACGACGTCGTCTTCAGTAACTGAAGCGACCGTGTCCTCGTCATCGTCGCCGTCGTCATGGGATTTGAGAGTTAGAAAGTGTTCCAGGGAGGCTACGAAGAAGTCTCGGGTTGGTGTCGGGTTGCGGGTCGGAGTATGGGTTACGGGGAGGGAGGAGAAGAGGAAGAAGAGGAGAGAGAAGCGAAAGAGTGAAGAGTTAGAGAGTGAAGAAGAGGAGGATTCGTGATTTGGTGGGATATGGTGATGATGGTAAGTGCTAAGTGGAGTTGTTTGGGTGCCATTTTTTTTTTTTTTTTTTTTTGACTTCTTTGAAGAGCGAAAGAAGCTAATAAGTGACGCAGAAGAGAAATGGATCCGATCTTCTCTCTCTCTCTCTCAAGAGAGAAATTCTTGTGTGCGACTGGAGATGATATATCATGTTTCTGATGTATATGTCATCTCTTACGATAGAGTGGATAATATGTTACGATTCACTAATATAATTAATCAATAAAGAGAGAAATTTATTCACTAATATTCACGGATCGGGCCGTGTCGAACTTTTTTGAAAAGAAAAAATGAGATTTGATCGGTTGGGTTGGGTTACGCGTATCGTGAAATCGAATCCGAAATTTGAAGGTTGAAATCGATCGGGTCGGCAAAAAAAAATTAGTTATTTTATTCTCAAAAAAATATATATATATAATTTCAATATATAAACGTATAATGAAATAATATTAAAAAAATTTAAAAATAATAATAAAATTTTAAAAAAAATAATAAAAAAAATGTAAATTATTTTTGTCTTTATTTATATTTATATATACACATGTATATGAAAATATCCGAAAATTTAAATAAATAAATGTAAATTAATAGGCGGAATAAATTTTAAATATTAAAATTGAATTTATTTAAAAATTTTCGAATGTTAAAAATGATAATTTTTTCTATTTAAAAAAGGTTGAGTTTAGGGATGTATCACCGCCGGCCATTGTTTCCTGTCGTCAGTAAGCATGAATCACCGCTGCCATTGAATCAATCAACAACATCATTTTGCACTTGTTGCTCTAACAAAAAAGGAAAGCAAGCTCTCCAAATGCTGCCAGAAACACTAACGCCAGAGTGCCTTAAATATAAAAAATGTCTGTAATAAATCTTCAATATATATACCTCTCATCAAGCAATTATGCAACCAAATCCAAGTGTGAAATTACTTACAGGAAAATGCATAGACAGTGAAAGTCATACTCCAAATAGAAGTACACAATCGTAAACTTAATTGTCTTGAACAGCTAAAACGGACAGCATCTTAGAGGTCGATGAGATCGTCTTTTGGTGGGGTGTGCTTCTTCGGATCGTGTCCCCTTCAGATGTACCCCCACCTTTCTTACCAAAGATCATTTCATCGAGATCATCCATCATGTCATCGTTGATTGCTCCGTGGGATCCACCTCGAGAACCTGCTGGTTTTCTAACAAGAGCGTCTTCTTTTGCATGACGAGGTGAATCATCAGGCTCAACCGCCACTGGAATCATAGCAGGTTCTGCCTCGGCAGGGGCCACTGCTGGTTTCTTCAACTCCTCATACTTGGAGAGAACTTTCTGGATCTCATCATTCACATTCAAAGCTTCAAAGAGGAGGGCCTCATTATCTCCTGCAGTCTCAATTATCCTCTGGACAGTGAGCTGGGACTGTCGACACTGTTGTACTAATGTAGTTGTCAACTCATCCTGCCAACAGCACGGAGACATTTGACCATTAAAAAACTCACCATTATTCTGTTCTCAAGAACACATAACTATTCCCAAGATCGATAATGGATTGCTCCCTAAAAAGAAGAAGATTGACGAGGAAATAGACATGCGCATCAAAACAATTGAAAACTAACTATTATAGAGTAACAGACAAGTCAAATGACTGATTAATACTATTACCGGGACCACTATCTACAAAATATGCTTTTAGTCCAGTTGTAATATGCGTTACGCTTTGGTCAAATGTCCGAAGCTTCGTCTCTGTTTGGGTTGGGATCCGTAATACATTGTCAGGGGCCAAGTGGAATTTAACCCAACACAACAGTTTCACCCCTTACCTAATAGCTTTAACACAACTACTCTGAGCAGATAAAAAATAATTAAATCAATGAATAAATAATTTACACCAACAACAATGTAAATCCTTGACCCAAAAAATTATAATCTAAGAGAACAGGGTGGCATGAGATAATTAGCAATAGAGTTCATAAAGAGTGAATGAAACTTTATGGAGGCAAGTGCAGAATCTTGAAATATAAACAAAATGCAATTACAATATATTTTATAATAACTCTAGAAGAGATCTAAATAAAAGTGACTGATTTCGCAATCTATCTTTGTTTGCTCAGAAACGGAAGAAATTTTATATTAGACATTAACTGTACAGAGAGGAGGGGCCCACAAGTACAAAAAATGGACAAGAAATCCCAAAGGCAAAAGGCTACAAAATCTCTACAGAGAAGACTATAATCAGCAAAATAAAACAAAAACGCAAAATAAGTGAACTGCAATCAACCCCAAACCCCTTTAGGCTATTCCCACCTACCAATCATGAACGATAAAGAAAAAAAGAATTTATTTTGCAGCTCAGATGTCAGTGGCCAACCTATCAGTCCAACAGCAGTAGATTGACACATAAATATGTTTCTAACGTAGTTTGCTCAGATAAGCCTTTAAGTTTTCGTGGAGCTCAGGAAACTCAGCAGCAGGAGGTTAAATACCAAGAAAACCAAATATCTACTCATGGACCAACTATCAGGTTGGAAGAAGACCTTGATTATTTACTTGCATAATAAATATATCCTAAATGTTTCTGGTTAAGCACAGACTTGTTCAAAGTCCATTTGATCAGCTGAACTTTCAAATAAGAAATGAAATAAAAGCTACTAGATGAAAGTGTATCACATGTAGGTCCTAAAGGACCACATATCTAATCAAATTTGAAGAAAGAAATGCATAAACATAACTAGAAACTGACAAATGGTATGATATTAGGAAATACCTGTAAAGCATCTTGTTGGGGTGAAGAGGATAAAACAGTTGTAAGAAGCTCGATACTGTTTCTTGCCACATCAAAAGCTTCTTTTGTTTGTTCTTCGGTAAAGCTTTGTCCACGAATATCACGCTGAATCTGATGGGCAAGAGTAACATCCATTTCTGGTTCTGAAACTGTACGAG